>NW_004624896.1:2062392-2091869 GCF_000247695.1 Heterocephalus glaber | reverse complement strand
TTTGTTCTGCGCTTCTTTTTCTAGAAGCTTGAGGTTCAGCATCAGGTTGTTTATTTGAGCTCACTCTGTTTTCCTAATATGAGTATTCACTGCTATGAATTTCCCTTGTAAGACTGCTTTCATTGTGTCCCATAGATTCCAATATGTTGTAATGGCTTTAAAATTTAATTGTAGAAACTCTCTGATTTCTTCTTTAATTTCTGCTGTGACCATTCAGGAGTGTGTTGTTCAATTTCCAATGTGTTTATGAAATTCTTGTGGTTTCTTTTGCTATTATCTCCAAGTTCATCGCACTATGGTCTGATATACAGGAGATAACTTCAATTCCTTTGCACTTTACTTGAATGAATTCTAAGAGCAAGTCTGTGGTCACTTTTGGAGAATGACCCATGTACAACTGAAAAGAATGTGTATTCTGATTTTGTGGGGTGGAACACTCTGTAAACATCTGTTAAGTCCATTTGTTCAAGAGTTTGGTTGAATTCTAGTATTTCATTGTTTACTTTTTGTCTAGTTGATCTATCCATTTGTGACAGTGAGGTATTGAGGTCCCCGACTACTATTGTATTAGTGGTTATTTTATTTCTTTTTATTTCTTTTTTTATATTTTTGGTACCAGAGATTGAACTTGGCTCCTTGCGCTTGCAAGGCAGGGGGTGGAACCACTGAGCTAAATCCCCGGCCCATTTTTTCATGTCCATTAATATTTGTTTTATATAGTTGGGTGCACTAGTATTTGGTGCATATGTATTTATGATTGTCACCTCTTCCTCTTGGATTGTTCCCTTTACAAGGATGTAGTGGCCTTCTTTGTCTCTTCTTAATCAGTATTAGTTTGAAATTTATTTTATTGCCAAACAGACTAGCTAATCCTGCTTGTTTTCGGGTTCCTGTTGCATGGAGTATGGTTTTCCACCCTTTAACTTTCAGTCTATTAGTGTTTTTTGAATTAAGTGTTTGTTGCATGCAGCATTTTGTTGGATGTTGCTTCTTGACCCATTCTGCCAGTCTTTTGATTGGTGAATTGAGACCATTAACATTGATGGTTATAACTGCTATGTATTGACTTATCCTTGTCATGGCCTTTTCCTGTTGTTGGATTCGCCCCCTTGTGTTTAATTTCTTGTCTTGCCTGATGGATTTATTCTGCTGGGCTTTGTATGGTTGTGATCTTCACTGTTTTTTCCTAGGATATTACTTAAAATTTTTTTGAGTGCTGGTTTGGTATTCATGAAGTTCCTCAGGTGTTCTTTGTCATGAAAG
This sequence comes from Heterocephalus glaber, assembly GCF_000247695.1. The sequence continues at coordinate 2,090,606 of NW_004624896.1, read as the reverse complement.
TATCTTATTTCTCCATCAATTTTGAGAGATAGTTTTGTAGGGTACATCAATCTGGGTTGGAGCCTGTTTTACTTTAGGGCTTGAAATATGTCACTCCAAGCTCTTCTTGCCTTGAGGGTTTGTGTTACGAAGTCTGTTGTGATTCTGATGGGCTTTCCTTTGTATGTGATTTGTTTCTTTTCTCTAACTGCTTTTAGAATTTTGTTCTTCTGTTGGGTTTCTGGAATCTTGACTATTATATGCTTAGGTGTAGATTTTTTTTTTAATCCCAACTAGTTGGAGTCTTATATGCCTCACTTATCTGTATATCAAATTCTTTTCCCCTGCTTGGGAAGTTTTCTGCCATTACTTCTGTGAACAGTATTTTTATGTCATTTTTACTATTGCCTGTTTCTTTATTGACTCTGATCAGTCTAATGTTATTCTTCTTTGCATCGTCTAGCAGCTGCTGGATTGATTTCTCATGGTCCTTTGCTATTTTTAAGAAATCTGTCTTTTCATGGTCAGTAATCACAATCCTGTGTTCTATATCTGATATTCTGTCCTCATATTGGGACATTCTGCTGCATAAACTTTCAATGGAATTTTTAATGTCCTGGATATCTGTCTGCATTTGTTCTATGGATTCCATTTGTTTCCTATGCTGGAATTCCATCACATTCCTCATCTCTTCTATTTTTTTTTATCTGTGTCTGTTCTAAAGTTGTTAATCATGTCTTTCACTATGGACACTATCTCTGTTGTTATCTGAGAAATAATTTCTGATTTTGTTTTTTCCAGATCTTCTTTTGTAGCCAGTTTGTAGTCCAGGTGGTTGAGTTTCAGATTGTTCCTTCTTGTTGCTCCTGGGGGTTGTCTTTGGTGTTCTGGAAGTCTGGTTTTGAGACTTGTTTAGGTGTCTTCTCATTTCACCAATCCAGTCTGCTGTACCTTTAATGAGGTGACTCTTAGCTCTCCCAGTGGGCTTCAATTCTCAACAAGCCTCAGAGAAGCCTTCTCTCTACTGCTTACCACTGTGCCAGTTCCTCGGTTCAGAATCATGGCCTTCTGCATCCCTGCACTGGGCTTTTTTCCAGGTGGGCTTCTGTTTGGGGCCTGTACACCCAGGCAGCTGTTTTCCTGGAGGGCGTTGGCTGGGGCCTGCATGCCCAAGTTGCTGGTGTCTGGGTGGGGCCCTTGCTGGGGCCTGCTCACCCATGCCACTGTTGTCTGGGGGGGCTTTTGGGTGGGGTGTTATTTGTTTGTTTATACAGTGTTGGGGATTGAACCCAGGGTCTAATGCTTTCTAGACAAGTGCTATGTCATTGAACTACATAAACAGTACATAATTTTGTTTTATTTTAAAAATATCAATACACTACACTTAGCTGAATAACAGACTTTCCTAGGATAGGTAACATGAGGCTCTTACTGGCCCTTACCTGTTCCTGGGTCTGTAGACACAAACAATTGAATGTTTTAATGTGTCTGGTGGTAATATTCTCCATGCTGGCCTTGTGTTTATGCTTCTGCTTTATCATATAGGACATTATATGTTGACTTTCTTGTATGAGATAAGAGGCTTTAGAGTAGGCTCACACCACCTCCCCTCACTGTTCTACATTTAGTCATTCCTGTCCCCAAGTCCTAGAATGGACCTCCATTTATCATCTCAACAATAGGAAGCTTTGTCTTCACACACTGTGACGGTACAGAGGGACTTTTGTGTCTTTGTTTTCCCTTTAGTTCTCCTCTTCACATTCACCTCTCCGTGAACATGGATTGTTTACTGTTCTGGTTAAACATTTATGTCTATGCTTTGTCAAAGCAAACCAAAGAGAGAAATGAGGCAACTCTAGCCAAGTGGTTCTGCTACGCAGAGCCAGAGAGTACAGCTGGTTCTACGCCCTTCCCTGAGGCCCATGGCGTGGCTCTTGAGGTCCTGGAAGGAGAATGTTCAGCCCAGGTTGTTTGTCCTCCCTCCCAGCCCCCTGGGAGTTCACAGACTCCCCTGTCAGTATGTTTCTGAGCCACTTGCGTTTTCTCTCCTATAATAAGCTTCTGGCTCTCCTTTGCCAAACTTTTCTACTGCATGGGTTTTATTTCCTTATTTATATGTAGATGCTCTCTATGTAATCTGATTATTCATAGTGGCTTGATTCATACATAACTTTACTTTTGAAAAAGTGAAATTTAACAATTTCTTCTTCTAAAACTAGTGCATCTTGAGTAGGCAGGTTTTGCCTTCCCCAAACTCTTACAGATGGCCCTCCTACATTTTCCTCAAAGCTGTTTTTATTTTTACATTAACTCTATAATTCTTCTGGGATTACTCTTATAGCACTGAGGAGTCTCACTTCCTTTGCTTTCACGTGGGTAGCCAATATAAGTAACTCTTGAAGAATCTCTTTTCCTCATGATTTTTCTGATTGATCCATGTCTTGATGCATTAGTATAAGCTCGTGGTGCATAATAAACACATTCACCTGGGGAACTGATGCACCACATATCACACCTTGATCCCTTTTACTTCCCCTCTTCTCCCTCCCATCCCCCCATCCCTTCCCATCTGCACAAAGTCTGTCTCCCTGTTTCCTATCATCTATCTTTTATTTTATTCCTACATTATTTAAATGCATTTTTATAGCCTGTATCAAAGTCTTGAATTAATTATAATTCTACTTTGGAGCTATCCTGTTAGACTGATCTTCAGGGTATATGTCAATATTATATTGTTTAATTCCCACAGCTTTGTAACAGATTTCATCTCAGGAAGTTAACTACCCCCACATTTTAATTTTTACTGTTCTTTTAACTTTTCCAGTTTATATCCTAGTATCCACATTTTAGAATTCATCAATCAATTTCTACTAAAGTCCCTTAGGGCAGGCAGGTCCAACCTTCGGCCCCAGACAGGTCCCAGGCATCCCTGGACAGCAAGTAACACAGCCCCACAAAACTGTAGACTTTTAACATTATTATGAGATTTTGGGGCAATATTTTCCATGACTCAGTTGTGTGGTGCTCAAGTGCAGACTACACAGGCAACCTGGATGGCAGTGTAGAGGGCTTGGTGCAGTGCTAACTCTGCCTCCTGTGCCACCAGAGTGCATTGACTTTAGAATTCTTTTGTGCAACTTTTGTAGTGAATCACGGCCATTGCCAGTGATACCACATCAACCTCCCTACACACCTGTGTGTTGTTATGACAGGCATTGACTGTAATTGAGCACACGTGTCAGCCTTCTTATTAAACTTGGGCTTATTGCATTATTTTGTAAAATACTTTAATAAGTTAAAGTACATTGAAGTAGGTTTGGCAGTAGAAATATAGGGAGTACAAAAATGTATCAAATAATTGTTTGCTCATGACATTGCTATAATTACATACACAACATTGCTAATCCTGGAAAATGGCTGCTTATTTACCAAATTTTGGAATGTATACAGTTGCAATCAGACATTGAACTCAAAGAAAATTTTGACCATGTCGCTTTACTAGGCTTTAATAAGACCTGTCCTCCCAGAGAAAAATACCTCTTACTTCACAATTACTCCTTATTTATATCACCCCTTTTTGGCTGTACATGTATTTGTAAACAACTATTCTTAGGATTAAGCACATAAAAAGTAAAATTAGATACAAAATTTTTGATGAGCACCTGGAGAACTCACTAACAATTGCAACCACTTCCATTGAACTAGACATTGATGCATTAATTTCACAAAAACAAGGTCAACTATTCTGCTAGGCTTGCATTTATGTTGCTCATTTTTAATGTTATAACAAATAATATAAAAATAAAGGAAGTTTTGTTACTCATGTACATTAACTATGTTGAATATTTGATAGATGGCCCAAGACAATTCTTCCTCATTCAGTGTGGCCCAGGCAAGCCAAAAAGTTGGGCATGCATGCTGTGGGAAGTGGAATAGAATTGCCCTGAATTTACAGATTTAGGAAGAGTAATATCTCTCCCCTATATTGCTTCTTCCTGCCTAGTAATATAATCTCTTAGTCTGCCCCCTGTCACTCATAAGTGTCTTTAAGTAAAGTCTTACAATTATCTCCATAAAGTTCTTAGCATCAATTTATTGGTGTCCTGAGAGCAAGAAGACACAAATGCTTAAGAAGCCACCAATAAAATACATTCACACATTCAAGTGTCACAACTGAATATGCCAACGCATTTAGCTTTGGTAATTTAAAGAAGTGAAGAGACAGCATGCTGGATTGGTGGGTATTTCTTGAAGGGTGATTTGTCATAATTTAAGGAGTGAAAGGATGTGGTCATTTATGGTGTTACTTTGAATCATCCTTTGAGAGGGATCCCTTTCACTCATTGAAGAGAGAAAACCTCACCGGATGTTGAGGCTGCTCCTAAATACAGCACAGGCATCACATTTTTCTTATTTCCATTCAGACAGAATCTAACAAGAATGTTTCATCTGTATCTTTTCCGTAATATATGTTGCATTTGTTAAGCTTTGCCAAAGAGCACTCCACTCCTAGTCTACTTTTTCCTTTAAAAAATGGAATCCCACGTGGAATCATTCTTCTGGGTTTGGTTCCATATGTGAGAGTTTACTTAACTGAGCAACAAGCGCTTATTACATGTTAGATGCTAATTCTAGGGGTTAAAATAAATATGAGCTCATTTCATGTCTGAAACAACTCTGGAGGCAAGTGCTTTGTTATCTCATTTTGCAAACAGCCTCCAGGGGTTCAGTAACGCGTTCTGTTCGCACAGACACCGCATTGCATGGCCAATTCAGCCCCAAAGACGAGAGCCTCGTTCTCGGCTCTCGTCAGCCACACACGCCCCTCCATCCTTCGGATCCACTGCCATGGGAGGACACACGGCAGTGCCCAGGATTTATTCTGGTACAAGCAGACAGAACACTGAGCACTTAGAATTTCAAAACGGAAAGAGATCGGGTGTGGATCCAACCCTGCCTCTTCGTTCCGTGGCCAAGGGTGTCAACTTTAGGGTCCAGTGGATGCTCAAGCACCGGGAAGGAATCCATTTGTATTCCATGTAGATACATGAGATTTTAAGAATGAATAAGATAAATGCAAAATAAGAAATATATAGCCAACACTCATGCAGATGAACTACAAGGACTTTTGGGAAACTTTCTTCTTTTCTAAAATTTTAATTAAAAAAATTCTTTTATTGGTACATTTTAGGTATACAATACATCTACATTTATCATTGGGTGCTCGTACCTGTACATGATGTATCTTGGTTCTTATTTTTTCCCCATTACCTGTGCGCCCTTCACCCCCTCCACCCTTCCCTATTTACATAGATTTCGTTTCCATTTTTTTCTTTTCTCATAATTTTTCCTTTCCATTCTTCCCTTTCCCCTTCCCCTCCTACCACCCCTACCTCTTTGGACCTTTTCCTATTTCAAATTATCAATTATTCGTTTTAATCATTTTAATCCTTATTTACACTTTCAGTTTCTTATACTAGAGAAACTCTTCTTTTAGTTTAAAAATGCCAGAATTGAAGTTTAGTTAAGAAAAATAACAAGAATTATTACTCAACATACTTAGAAATCATAAAAAATGGGTGCTAGGAGTTCAATTAAACATTTTTGTTATTTTTTCCTCAAATGACATTTATTTCTCTCCTGTCTTTGGGCTTTGAAAGAGTTTCATTCTATACCAGTATTTATCCCTTATCAAGATTATAATAATTGTCATAATTTAGAAATGATACAACATTAAAGATCCATGATTTTGGGGCCTGAAATCCATGTACATAGTTCATTATGTAACATGATATTTGTGAAAGCCTTACATCATTTCAGCTGTACTAATACAGGATATATTACAAGTTATGAAATGTCTTTATCTTATAAAATATATAAATTTAACTGTAGTAAAGTGCACCTAAAATTTACCTTCTCCCACCTTTTTATGCAGTGGCATTGTTAAGCAGCATCACCGTTACCCATCTCCAGAACTCTGACAACCAACATTCTGCTTTTGTCTTGATTTGACAACTCTACCTTACATGAGTGGCACCAAGCTGTGTTTGTCCTTTCATGCCTGGTTTATTTCACTCAGCCTAATGTTCCCAAGGTGCACACATGTTTCAGCTTGCATCGAAACTTCCTTCCTTTTTGTACTGAATACTATTCCATTTTGCGTGAGCGCCACATTCTGTGTATCTGTCTGTTGGTGAACATTAGGGTTGCTTCTACCTCAGCTATTGTGACTTATGCTGCTGAGAACATGGATGTACAAATATCCCTTTGAGTTCCTGCTTCCACTTGTCTTGGATGTATACAGAATGTAGCATATATAATAGGAATTGTGTTCTATTTTTAATTTTCTGAGCAGCTGCTACATGCTTTTCATAGCGTTACATTGTTTTACATTCCCGCTAGGTGCACATGATTCCAATATCTTTGCATCCTCACCTGCAATGTTATTTTTTATTTTTTGATGGCAGCTTTCCTAATGACGGTGAGGTGACATCTTACTATGGTGTTTAATGCATGTTGTTTTAACCATTATTTATTTCTCTGATACCAGTCTGTCTTATAGTCTGAAGATAATAATTCTATAGCTTTGACCTCTTAAAAGAATTTCTCAATAATAGTTTGAAGTTCTCTCTTGTGTTAGGCCTGGGCTCCAATTATTTATTAAGGCATTTTAAAACCCGAGGTTACTCCCAGTGTTCTTGGCCTGGTGAAGTCAGGCAGCACTTGGCCCCAGTGCGGCAAGGGTCCGCCCTGAAGTCTAGATCTGGAAGCCCAGGGTCCTGTATCAGAGGCTTGGCCCCAGCTCTTGGGGGGGAGGAAGCTCTAGGTGATGGGGTCCCTGTGTGATCTTGGGGCACTGGGAGTCCTGGAAGGGGCAGCAGGGTGCCAGCCTCTTCTAGCTCCCTCCCAGCCTGCAGCCAGAGTTGGTGGCTTTGCTCCAGTTCGTGTCCCCTGAGGGGGGTGCTGCCCCTCACTGGCCCATAGCCACAGCCCAATCCACCATGTACCAAGCCTTGGAACTCAGGCAAAAGACTGGAGCTGCCTGACAGAGTGAGCCAGTGTGGGGCCACTTTACAAATGCCTGTGAGCACAGCGCCTGTCCAGCTGCCTAGAACTGTCTCCATCTTGATTTCTCTGAAAGGTAAGGCTCAATCGAATACAGTGGTACTTCAGCTTGCAAACTGAATTTGTTTTGCGATTTTGTTTGTGTTCGTGTTCATGTGGGGAAGATGGCTGTGGTTTTTTGTCACCTGATGTGGACTTTGTGAACAGAAGCAAAATTTTGTAAATGCTTTTGTTTGTGAACCAAATCCTTTGCAAACAGAAGAGTTCGTGAATCGAGGTCTTACTGTACTTGTATTTTCCTGCAACCTTGGGAGGACTATCGTGTAATCACTTTGAAGGAAAGTCCCAGTGACCCGGGGTCTGCGAGTTCAGCTGACCAGAGTGCTGTGCATGGCTGCAGCCCCCATTTTAGGCTGAGAGGGCACAGGGAGCATCAGCTCGATTAATAACAAGACGTCCACTACAAACGTGGCATATGTAATTCTGAAAATCCCTACATCCCACACTTGTTAAAGTCTCTTTCTTGTCTTTTTTTAAATCTCTGGTTTTAAAGAGATGGTTGTGAATTACTAACTGGTTTTGAAATGTTTGCCAATAATTACTTGAGGTCTATGTGTTATTATGTCCATATTCAGTATGTTATCAAAAACAAAGGCAGAAAATTATGACGAGAGAACAAGCCATGGGTATTTATGTCTTATTCTAGGCTCTGTTTCTGGTTTATGATTTCAAAAATAAAAGCACCAAAAATAAAGAGATACTGTGGCTGACACGCGGTGTTTCTTGAAATGGCAATCAAAACTGCCATGCTGGTCACCAGGGAGACAGCAGCTGTTCCCAATCTGCAGCTCCTGTTGCCTATCAGCTGACCCGGCTCCCGGGTCCCAGGGGTGAGCCCTGGGTCTGCCAGCCCACAGAGTCACATCTGCATGCAGGGCAGAGCACCGAGGCCTCAGACTCCTCGGTATCACAGGCTGTGTTCCACACACACACACGCGCGCGTGCAAATTTAGTTTTCATATAATAATATGCTATTTAGTTTTACAAAGCAGTATCTATTGCCTAGGTGATATTAAATCTGATTTCTTCTTTTTATTTTGTCTTAAGAAGTGTAGGAAAAATTAGATCAGTTTGGAGAGTGCCATTTTTCCTCGAGGAGGCAGCACTAAGTGGAGCTTCTCCATGCCTTGCAGAGCCGCTCAGCCGCTGGCACCATGGGCAGCGCCAGGCACACAGCTTCAGGTGTCAGGGAGCCCAGAATGGGGTTGTCTCTGTCCTCTGCATACCAGCAGTTCCTGTCTGTTTCCCAGAAATGAAACAGAACAATCACAACATTGAAAGGGGCTCCTCAGAGGGGAGGTTGGCGGCTGCTGGCCTAAGGGCTGGGCAAACAGTGCTTTCTCTGATGGTTGCCATCATCAGCCACCGGACTGGAGGCTCCCCCGGGGCCTGGCCAGCTGCCTCCCTGCCTGCAGCCCCTCTCTGACCACCCACTCTGTAGGGATATGCTCGTAGCGCTGGTCAGTCGCCCAGTGGTCCTGCATGCATATCCTAACCCCAGGCTGTGAGTGAGGTGACAGCGATGGCCGTGGCCTCTGCAGCTGGGCTGGGTGCACTCCCAGGCTGCCCTCCCCTCTGCCCACCGCTGCCTCTGGGAGCACAGTGACAGGACCAGAAGCAGCTTGCTCCGTCCTGCCCTGAGTGCTCAATAAATACCTGAACTGGTTAATAAGCATCATGGTTTCATATGAGTTAAAGAGGAAGAGGAGACCAAGAATACTTTTCTTGAGCAAAGGTCTAGTTCCAAAACCCAAGGAATCCATCTGGCCGTGTTGTATTAAGGGCGGCTTTGTGAAGATGGGGTCTTAATCTGAGAAAATGCAGTCACAGATACGCATGTTTTAGAGGCAAACCCGAGGGCTGCCCTGGCCTGTGTTCTGGTTTGGGTCTTTAGCTCTGGGCTTTCCACATGCAGGCAGGACCTCTGTTATGGTCTTGATTGTCATGGCTTCAGTTACCTGCAGTTAACTATAGTACAATACGATAAATGGGGGGGGGGAGCAGAGAGAGACAGGCAGCGAGAGAACAGTCACATAATTTTGTAATTCTGTAGTGTGCAGCTACAGTGGCTCCATTCCATCCCTCTCACTGCTGTTAGTCTTCTGCTCCTCACTTACGGGTTTGTAGCTTGCAGTTTGTATCTGGAATGTTCCCCCAGACAGGAGTGTTGAAGCCTGGTCCCCTGGTTAGCACTATGGGATGAGGTGGCCTCTTCAGGAGCGGAGTTAAATGGAAACTTCCAGGTCACTGGGGGTTGTCAGGCCATCAGAAGTTGTGTTAGTTTTCCAACACCATGACAAAAATATGCAATAAAACACCTCGAGGGAGAGAAGTTTGGCTTTGGCTGGCAGGGTGGTGGTCGCGGTCAGTGGGCTCCACTGCTGCCAGTCCCGTGTTGAGGCGGAAACACCGTGGTGGAAGGATGTGGCGGCGGAGAGCTGCTTCCCTCATGGCAGCCTGGAAGCAGAGAGACTGAGAAAGCCCAAGACAGCAGCCAGCCAGACATAGACCACGTCACACCCACGGTCCACTCCCTTCAGGGAGGCTCCACCTCCTGTTTCCACTGCCTTCCAACAGGGCCATCAGATTCCCATCTCATGAGTGGATTGATCCCCTGGCCAAGTCAGAGATTGTGTGATCTGCTCACCTTCCTAAGGCCCAAGCTCTGAAGACTGAAATTCTGGGGATACACTTTGGCCCCAGCCTTAATTGGGGCGAGCCCTCTGAGAGGGTCATGGCCACCAGCCTCTTCCACTCCTTTGCTTCCCAGCACCATGAGGGGAATGGGAGTGCTCCTCCCACCACGGTGGACTGTGCCGCCATGGGCCAAAGCAGTGCAGCCAACAGGCCGTGGACTAAACTTCCAAAACCGGGAGCCAAAGGAAACCTAAGTAGACTCACTCAGTGTCTGTTACAGTAACAGAAACTTGATTAATAAAGTACGGATAAGAAAAAAACCCATGTATGTACAAGGTTTGGCATTATCCGCAGTTTCAGGCATACAGTGGGCTCCTGGAATATATCACACTTGGATAAGGGGAGCCACTGCATAATTCCATGACAGGAAACAAGTTAAGACATCCTCCCAAATGTGTTTTTGTAAGTTCAAGCAAGAATATGTGGCCTGGGGGGGTGGTTTTGTAGCCTCACAGCGATGACATAGAATAGTGGGCTTTGTGCGACGTTATAAATATGAGAGATTATGAAGGGTATAAATCACGGCTCTGCCTCCCGAGGGGAAGAAATGAGGCAAGGAGGGTTGTGTGCTGGATGGTGATCCTTGTTCTGTGACTCAGGTACGTTTCAGCCCTGCACGAAGCCAGCGCTTTGCCCACACAGTGGGCTGGAGGCCTGGGGGACCTGCCACAAAGGAGGGGCTGTTTTGTGAAGATCTGTTTTCTATGAATCATTGGAGGGAATGAGAACCACATTGCTGTTTATGAAAGGCTTCTCAGCACCTGTGACTCTCCTCACAGCGTACTCCTAGAATAGCTATTTATTAGTTTTTCCTTTTATTTGTAAATAGAGGACTGTGTTCTAAATTGGAAAAAGCTAATATTCTCTTGATGGCCTTGCTCGGGGGAACATGGACTCTGCAATGAAATATTTTAATGATGCCTTTGGGGAAGTGGGGCATAAGAACTTTTACTTCAGTCTAATCAAGAAAGTTTTCAGGAGCGAACTGACACAAGGCCATAAAGACCTAAGAGAAACAAATTAAAAATGCTGCATCATCTTGGCTACAGCCAGCCTTATTATACACCAGGATATTTCAGGGAGCAGTAAGAGTGTTGAGATAAATGTTCACGAGCAAACAACACATTGCTGAGCCATATTAAAATAAATACCTTAGTTGATCAATTTCTAATCATAGTTTTTTTCAATGGTAATAAATGGATTTATTTATTTAGATGGTTGAGCTCTCACACTAAGTTTTTTTGTTTTTTGTTTTTTGAGGCAGGGTCTCACTACGTTGTTCAAGCTGCCCTTGAACTCACTATGTTGCCCAGCCTGGCCTCAAGCTCACAGCAATCTTCCTGCCTCAGCCTCCCAAGTGCTGGGGTTACAGGTGTGTGCCACCATACAGGCTTAGCTCACACTAAATTTTTACAAGCTAGTGAACACTGACAAATTATTTCCTCCACAGAACTATAGCCACACATTCCCAGAAAGTATAAATATATGGTTGAACTAAAATTAATACATCTCATACATACATATTAATTACATACACATTAATACATATATACTATCAATTACTAATAAAACAAATTAGCAAGTATCCGAATATTAAATAACACAGCTCAAAAGTCATATAAATATTAGATGTCAGCTCAGTTCATTAGCAGAAACACACTTTTGTTTTCGCAAGAGGCCTGGAAGAGAAGGAAAAGAATCACTCTTCCAACAAAAATAAATTGTTAAACAGTTTCTGGTAAGTATGGAAAACTATAAGAATTTCAGAAAATCTTATGATGGAGAATTGTTTAGCTATAATAATAAAATATCTCTACCTTTAAAAAATACTAAGTATAGAACATATTCTCCGTGTTCTGAGTGACACAAAAGCAACATGTTACTAAAATCGCCCTCCTGTTCCTTTTCCCAGGCCCTCCCTGTTGAGTTGCACTTCAGAGCACAAACACTAAATTGCCTGTCAGCCTCTTGCTTTTGTAACAGTGTAGATTTTCAAACTGGAGTTTCTACATAACAGTGCAGAGTGAGACTTATAGAAACATTAAATAATAAATGCGGTAATAAACAGAACAATGAACGGTGAAGCAAACTTGCTGTGTATGGTGTTAGTGTGGGAAATGTAAACGTGAAGTGAGCAGGCAAATGGCTATACAGGCTCTGCGATGTTTGAAATGACTGAAGAAATAAACAGTGTAAGGTCTACAGTGTTCTTAGTTCCTGGAATTTTGGTTCTGTATGATACTGAAAATACGCAAGTGTTGTGCTGGGTGTTTTGGTGCATCTTTCTAAATGCTGGGGAAACCAGTGCTGGAGCTCTTCCAAGGCCTGCAACACAGCAGACAGCAATACATCAACCACCTTCTTCACAAAACTTGACTTTTATGAAACTTACCCAGCCATCAACAACCTGGTTGAATGGTGGTGCAGCATCTCAGCAGGCCAGTTGCGGACACAAAAGCTGCTTTCTCCACAAGAGCAGTGTCACCAGTCGAATTCTCTCACAACTGCATCAGTCCCACTCCTTAGGATCCTCTGGGAGTGTGCTGAGGGTTGCATGAGTTGGATGAGGCCGGGAAATGAAATAAATCTCCCAAACAAGCAGCCATTCCTTTGTCCAGGGATCCCAGGCAATACACAGGAAGTGCACGCAGGTTTGTTTCAGCCAGGTCAGAACTCCTGCCAGATGCTGTACAGGTTTCAGTTCACCACTCCTGCATCCAGTTTAGCCACAGAAATATCCAGAAAAATAAAATATTATGAAGTTTAAAAAATAAGAAAGGTTTTATTTTATTTAGTATGCTCAAATCAAGAAAATAATCATGTTTTGTAGCTAAATTATATTCACCTGTCATAGAGATGATATAACATGGAAATATGTTTGACATAGAATGTTTAGATTTTAAGCAAAACCCAAAGTCAAATAAATAAAGGTCTCATAATTGCAATTAAAATTAGCCAGATTTGGTTGGGATTTGCTCAGAGGTAGGGTGCATGCCTAGCATGCACAAGGCCTTGGGTTTGATCCCTAGCACCAAACCCAAACTAAAACATAAAGCAATATTAAAAAAAAAAAAAAAAATATATATATATATATATATATATAGGCTAAGAACTGTAAGTTAAAGGTGAAAGTGAAACTAAGTTTTCTTAAAGACAAGTGTCATTGGCATTAAATAGAAAAAAAGCACAAGAGCACAAAACACCTGTTAGTTGGTTAAAGCTTTCTAGGGCCAAAGATCAAGTCTTAAACCTCAGCCTGGACCAGGTGCCCCAGTAAAGGTTGGTGTAAGAGAGTTATGAGGGTGGATGTGTACTCAGGAAATATTTTTTCACAATTTTAATGCAAAATTCAAATTTTGTTAGCTCCTAAGTCATTAGTTACTCAGTGTTATTGAAGAAGTAAAGCGTGATTTATTTTTGTCATGATTGAGTACAGAGCAGGAAGCAAATCTGTCATAAAAATTTAACACTTAGTAACATGTATGTTTACTAATGCATGGACACAAATTCAATGTGCAATGTTAGTTGTGCTGCCTCACCATCTGAAAGGCATGATAACTTTACAACACAGCAAAATGTAAAATTCCAGGTTAAAGGAGAAGAATCACGCATTTGATATGGCAGAAGAAATTTGAGAGAGCTGTAGCTTTGGAAAAGCAAAAGTATTTCCTGGAATTGAAAGAACTTAGATGTAGTCTCTAAACTCTGAAGCAATATTTAACCAGTGTGTGGTGCCTTCTAGGCATAATGCCTTTATTTTTTAAAAACTTCACAGCACTCAAAACCTACAGTGGGCAGAAAATAATACAGCTATCAGCTTTTAAAAACTAACAACCCGGGGAAACATTTGCAGCTCATCTCAGAAGCTGTTTTCTCCCTAACATGTAAAGATTCACCAGATCCACAGGCAGATGAGCACGGCCTCAAGGAGAATCGACCAAGGGACAGACAACTGAAAGAAACACAGGGCTCATAAATAAGAGAAGATCTATTAGTCAGTGAATAAAATTTGCTAAAATGCAGTATCATTTTAAAGTCTAAAGTATGACAATCACTTTAGTAAGCCGAGGTGGACACGGAGTTGATGTGAGCCCCAAACCTGCACAGCGGGTGCCAAAGGTAGCGCCATTTCCTCTTCTAGCGTAGGCACTGTGCCTGTAAATTTCCTTTTGAATTTTGCATCCCAAAACAGAAACACCATGTAGTACACACACACACACACACACACACACCACCCCTATTGGCCCTCGGCCGCTCTCAGCCATGTGAGCTGATTAAACAGTCGCCACGCAGCATCACTTTTGCTGGCAGCTGCAGTGTGAAGGGCAAAGAGAGTCTGGATATGAGTAGGACTGGTCAGTGGCAAGCTGAGGGACAGGCGGGAGCTGCATTTCAGGACTGTCCCGCTGTGTGAGAGCACACGGCACAGGCAGAGGCGCAGGGAGCTCAGAGAGGAGCTGCGGACCCAGTATCTCCCAAGCGCACCCTATTAGGGCCTTCCAGAGAGCAGGCACCTGCGTGGGGCAGCAGCGACTCAGGAGGCCCCGTACCCCAAGGCACGAGGAAGGTTTTATGTGCTAAGCTGCGGGCCGTGGCCATCTCACATGTACACGGTCTTTCTCAACGTCACTGACACACTGAGCGTCAGTGGAGAAAGAGTCCAGCTGTTGTGGCAGGCACGAGGTCCTGGCTGCCTGTCTTAATGGCTTTGTTCATTCTACAGGGTTTGGAATGGGATCCGTGTGTGTTCTTCCTGTTTTTGTCCTCCGAGGCCTGGGTCCCACAGAAGCTGAGCCCTGTGGCACGGAGCTGTACACAACTGGCCCTGAGGTCGGAGAGGCTGGCGTGCCCTGGGGAAGTGAGGCATTGCAGGCCCAGGGCTGCTCAGGAGCAGGGTGACTCGGCACACGAGCGATGACACTGACACCGGACCAGGCATGGCTGATGCTTCCCTCTGCCCTTCAAACCCCCACAATAGTTTTTCTTAAGGTCACAGGGGACCATAAGGCCCACTCTAATGAGAAATGTACAGGAAGGGAATTCTGAGAAGTGTAGACCTGTTATGCTTCACAGAGCCCCCACAACCCGCATCCTACAGATTCTGATATATTGTTCTTTCATAATCACTCAGTTTGAAGTATGTTTTCCCTTGTGAGTTCTTTGGAAAATGGCTTATTTAGAAACATGCATGTGTGTGTTTTAAATTCTAAGTACAGGGATATTTTTAGCCCCCTAATTTAATCTTTCATGTTTTTACTGTCTAATTGTGGTCAGAAAACATATCCCATTTGTCTTAGTCTGTGTTCTGTTGTTATAGCTGAGGGCTACAGATTTACAAAGAGTAAAGTTTATCGGGCTGGACAGTTCAAGGTCAGCTGGCCCCGGCTGGCGAAGTCCTTGGCAGGGACCGCGCAGCATTCCAGTCCCGGGGTGTAGATGGGGACAGAGCACACTGGCTCAGGTCCCAGAGGTCCGACCTGCAAATTCTAGATTCAGTTTCTACCTCTTAAGATCCCAGAACAAGCATTAAATTTCGGTGTGAATTTTGGTGTGGACCTTTGAGCCAGACTGCAGTCTCGTTTATTCTGACCTGTTTTTCTGTGTGTGTGGACACATAGTCGTCTTTGATTATACTCTTTAGGCACGATGTTTTCTGCCGAGGATGGTGGTGCTGCTGGCACTCCCAGCACTCAAAGGACTTCGAGTCCCAGGCCACCTGAGCTACCCACTGAGAGTCTTCTCAAAATGTTTTTAATTAAGAAAAGCTAAGGATACAGTTCAGTGTGAGGTACTGGGTTCAATCTCCAGTGCCAACAACAACAACAACAATAATAATAATAAACAATAATAATAACTACAGTCAAGTCCTGAGTTGGTGGGCAAACTTTAAGAAGAAACAAGACAGCAACACAGCCCCGGAGCCTGTCCTCCCCAGCTGCCCTGAAGGTCACCGGGAGAACTGCTGAGTGCGCAGTGGGGACGCCAGGAGACGCCACCCCGACCCAGGACAAGGCTGGCTCGGCGTCAGTAGCGAGGGTTTGCCCCGCAGCCCGCACGAGCAGGGCACCGCCTCGCTGCTGCCCGAGAGCCCGAAGGCTCAGCGTCCTTGTGCAAGCGACAGCCCAGCCGACGGAGGTGGATTCGCAAAGCACCTGCCCAGTTATTCTGCCGTTTGCTTTCCATTTTCTATTGTTACTTTTTAATCCTAACTTTGGCTAATCAATCTTTCAGCTTCTTAGCTATGCATGCGTTGGCTGTTTCTCTTGAGGGTGCATCTATGGCTAACAGTTTGCGTGAAGTACATGCTTCACGTCACACCACAGTCTCTCTCTACGCTGAGACTCTACGCCCCTCCGTGTCTTCCACCCCTGGGCCCTCAACCCACTGCATTTCCTTCCCCATCTCACGGACAGTGGCTGCAGAGCAGGAAAATTCCACTGACTTTCTTCTCCTACTTTTTCAATTATTGCCATTTCACATTCATTACAAGCCAGCCCTAAGGATGTTATTGATTTGTTTGCAAATTGCTCAATTGTCCTCTAAGGAACCATGAAGGAAAAATTTATCTTCTTATTTAACATTTTCGGCGCAATTCTTTCCTTCTTATAGGTCAGTGTTTCCCTTCCCCCCAGTTGGCCCCCATCAGCCTTGATTTCCCAGTACAAATTTTGGTGATCAGTTCTCTCAACTCCCGTTCATCACGAAAATGCGATTATCTTCTATTTGTTTCAGAAGGATATTTTAACGGACATGAACTTTTAGTTATCAATTATTTCCCTTTGAGAACTTTAAGGAAACTATTCTGCTGTTTAAGGGCTTCTGCAGCTTCTGAGAAGTGAGCTGTTGTGCGTACCATTTTCTCCCAGTGGGCACTCATTCTGTGACTTTTACTGCTTCTTTAATTTTCTTTTGCAGAATCAATTTCTCATTTTCAGCATTATTATGCTTTATGTATTCTGAAATTTTGGATTAGATTTTATTTTTAATCCACAAATAGCTTAAGAGAAAGTTTACCTTAACCATTGGTGAAGGTCTCTTTTTTGGAGGTGGAGACTAGGCAGTTTAGTTCTCTTTTTTATTGTGTTCTGATCAGAAAAATTTGTCTTTGCTACTTTTGGAATTTACTGAAGCTGGTTTTCTGTGACTTACTATTTGCATATTTCCTGACAAATTTCTGAGCATTTGAAAAGCAAGTTTATTCTGTGCCTATAGGATGAAGCATCCACCATGTGCAATTACAAATACCTAATTGTCTTGTTTAGATCTTCTATAATTACCTTTCTGTTGTTGCTCTACTTGAACTGTTATGAATTGAGAGAGACAAAATGCAGTCTCCTATTCTTAAAGTGTTTTTCTCCTGTTTCTATTTATATCTTCCACACTTTTTGATTTATGAATATTAATGAATGTTATTTGGTGCATGACTGTTAAATCTTCACCATAGGTTGCATAGTTTAGCATTATAAAATGTTGCTTTTGTCTAATTTAAGCCCTCCTCTTAACTGCATTCAACTTTTTAAATTAAACTAACTCTACTGTATTTGCCTGGTGTATTTTTATCCATTTATTTCAGTCTATAGTTCTTTTTTGTAAGTTTTATTTTTTAACTTTAGTTTTTCCTTGTATGTGTGTCCTGCTCCTAATAACTAGGAGAAGTGATTTTTTGTCATAGTGGTTAGGTATACAATTATTACTTTGTTTGCTATTGTTAAATTCTCCTTTCTTAAATCTGGTGTTTTTAAGTGGGCTTCCTACCAGCTTTTGTGGACAGAAACATTTGTCACTCTGTGACTGCCACATGCATTGCAATACTTGGCATTTCTTGCCAACCCAGTAATGCCAATAATGAACAGAGTTTTTGTGATTATCAGAAACATCCTCACATGTGATGAGATGTCCTTTAAGCAGGTACTTTTATTGGTTGAGAAATATTCCTTCAGAAATTTATATCAATTTCTTCTTTCATTCTCATAACTTGTTTTATTAGTTTTTAAAACTATTTGCTATTTTGTACTCTGAACTATATTTATACCTTTATTACTGATTTATCAGCTTGGGAAAGTGAATAAACCATGATACTGTGTCTCATGTTCTTGGTCTTTCCTTTCATAACTTTTGTTAGTAACATCCTTTCTTCACTATCAAGGTTTAGAAGGTGACTTTGGGTTCTATATCCATAATACCTACACAGCCATGTGCCCCAAAATGACACGTCAGTGATACATCACACGCACTACAGGGGTCTGTTGTGGTGTATATCTAGCTGTCCCCTCAAAGCTTTGTGTGTTTATAGGTGAGGCTTTTAGGAGTGCCCAGATCATTGGTGTGTGATCCTGGATCAGTCCACCAATTGATTAAACATGGTTCTAGGTGTGGATAATGGTGAGGCCCATCTTAGCCATGAGTGGCACTAATCAGTAAACTTGTTGCCAGAATGGAACAAAAGGGAAAGGAAGGCTGCTGCTTGCTGCCTCCTGCCTGCCTTGCCATGGACTGTTTCTCCTCTGCCATGGCTCCCTGCTATGCTGCCCTGCCTTGGAGCCAGCTGATTATGGACTGAAACCTTTGCAAATTGTGAGCTAAAATAAACCTTTCATTCTTTAACTTGTGAATGTTGGGTATTTTCTCCCAGTAATGAAAAAATAACTAAGACAGCATCCCAAAATATTGTGTATTACAATGACATCATAACCATCAGTATAAGTATGCACTACAATGACAAAGCTGTCAATGATACATTTCTCAGAGTGTAATTCCACTATTAAGTGATGCTTAGTTATATTTGTTTTTATTTTAGTACTATAAATAGATTCAATATCCCTTATATATCTTTTTACTTAACATTTCAAGTTACTTCTTGGTATAATATTTAAAAAGTATTCAAAGAAAAAACATTTCCTCTGGATAGTTTATCTTTATATTTGAAAAAACAGTTGGCTTGACATCAACTGTTCAACTGTTTAGATTATATTTTTCTTGAAAATATTAGAGAAGTTTCTGTACTCTCTTCTAGGGTTGTTATGGAAAGATTTTGTTTCTTTTAGTCTCTCTGTTGAATGCATTCTTATTTTTGAGGTCTAAGAGCCTTAATTGTACCTACTTTACAGTTGAATTTTCTAGGTTATAATTTTCCTGGACAAAAATGTCTGTCTTAATTTGTGCATGTACACTTTGTTTTTTTGAAGTATGTCTTTAAGTATTTGTTCTACTTCGTATTTGACTTTCTTCTTGGATGACTCCATTTATGAACATATTTAATTTTTAGTCTGTCATATTTACTATGTTTTTCTAATCTTTGAAACTATTCATTTACATTTCACCAACTCACTGTTCTCATTTCTGTCCTCTATGTCAAGGGTTGCAACCTTTCCTCTAAGGAGTGAGATAGGAAATATTTTATGCTGTGTAGACACGTGTGTTAGTCAGCTTTCCAGTACTGAAACAAACACCTGAGGTAATCAACTTATAAAAAGGAAATGTTTATTTTGGCTCATAGTTTTGGAAGTTTTGGTCCATAATCAAGCTTCATACTCCATGGTTAGCAACAAAAGAGGTGGTGAGAGAGGGACCAGGCCACAGATGGCCCATGAAGGGCACTGATGAGGCTACTGGAAGCCTCCCACCTTGCCTGCTGGTTAGGTCTCCATCACCTCCCAGCAGCGCCAAGCTGGGGATGGAGTCTTTAACAGTGGGGTCTCTGTTACAGATTCTCCTTTCTTTTTGTTTTATCTTCATCAACCATTACAACTATTTGTTGCCAGTGGGCCATATGTAAGTGGAGTGGGCTTGATTTGCCCTCAGGCTGTACTCTGCCAAGCTCTTCTGTCTTCTCAGCAGTGCCTCTATTTTTTTTTTTTTTTTGCATTGCCAACTTCATTTTCCTTTATCTGATAAATTTGGTTTCTTTCTTCAACTTCTTTAATAAGCACTGTCAACTTACAGTACATAGCCTTCTATTTTCTTGCAATTTTTTCTCTAAATGTAAAAAAAACCCATTGTTTTTTGTTCTTGCGACATTGAGATAATTAATTCACTCTGTTTTTAAACTTCAGAGGAGTTCATTTTTCAGAATTTCAGCAGCTCTGTGGAAACACTTTTCCAGTGAGATTTTTCAACTGACATCTAATGGTCCAGTTTCCCCCAACACCTACCCCTTTCTTTTCACTATAGAACTCTGTAGAGGTCATTTCTAAGTCTCATGTGTGTGTGCATATTCAGGGAAGGTCCATGTTTCTAGACCTGGCAACTCCTGATCACATATGTAATGAGGAAACAGGACTGTGTTCCAATCTCACAGAGGTGACCTTCCTCTCTCCCTCCTCTCCTCCTTCAAATATTGCCTGAGTTTCATCTCAGCCAGTGGAAACAGACAACTGGACCACTGTGATAATGAATAAAAGTCTGTCCTCTTCCCTGCTGCTGTGAAGCCATGTTACAAAAAGGCTTTTCCGTGCTTCACATCTTGCTCTTCCTCCTCTGCTGTATTAGTCATCTGTCCTGTCTCTGAGACAAAATACCCAACACCCACAGTTTAGAGGAGGGGAAGTTAATGTGGCTCATGGTTTTGGTGGATTCAGTCCATGGTCAGCTGGCTCCGAGGCAGAAATAATAGGGAAGAAGGACCTGGTGGAGGAAAGCTGCTCAACCCATGGCAGCCAGGAGGCAGAGAGCAAAGGGAGGAGCTGGGAATAATAAAACACCCTTTCAGATCACACCCCCAGTAACCCCCTCCAACCATACCTCACCTCCTATCAGCACATTCAGCTATGAACTCATCAATGGCATAACCTACTGAGGAGTAGGGCATCCTGTGATCCAGTCACCTTCCAAAAGCCTCATTCTGAACACCTGAGATTTGGGGGACATTTTTGACCTAAGACATAGCATCTCCTTTCTGCACAGCGTCCAGGAGGGCCCTTTAGGTGTTCTCTTCTACAGCAGGGTAGGCATGGATTTAAGTATTTTACCCTCACCACCGAAACAAGTGCTCTGTAGGCCTCTTAGCAGCTCTGTACAGCCTGGATACCCACTACTGCTCCCCTCTGCACACACTTCTGTCTGACCTCCTTGTCCTCGGGCTGCTCTTCATCATATTTCATGGCTTTCAGGATTTGTCCCTTTATTAGAGGTAAAGTTTGTTATTTTGTGTCTTGGTCTCATGGCTTTTAAGGAGTTTCCAGAATATGGAAAACTGCTGTGTGCTGTAGTCTTTGATCTGAAATACTCCTTACCTCTTTTAACCTAACACATTTTGTTATTTTCTACAGATTATTTTCTCCTTCTAGGGAGTGTGAATTCTCCTGCTCACCTCCTTGAGTAGTTTCTGGCTGCTTTGTTTTGGATGGTGTCGCAGTTGTTTTTCTTGAATTGTGGAAGTTGTCTTAGAGAGTGGTTTCCACTTGATTTTGCCAGAAATCTAAATGATCAGCTGGTTCAACACCAGCTTTTATGCCAGTGTCTCTCTCTGGAATTCTTGTGCTAGACGAGCACTATAAACCTGGACTCGGATCTCTGTTCGATTTGGAATTAAATTGATTGCTTATGAATTTTTTTCCTCACCCCATAGGAGGATGAAAACTTCCACTGGTGTTTTTTTTTTTTTTTCTGTTAGCAGATGGGGTTTTAATTCCCATTTTATGAAAATCTGAAGCCCGTTGTCATTGCTGGGTATAATATGTCTGATTAAGGGCTGCTCCACTGCAGTACTAGGGAAGGCCAGAGAAGGAGAAAATTGTTTCTAAAACAGAACTGCAATTAAACTGTTTCTAAAACAGATCTGCAATTAGATTTGCTTTCTGCTCATTCCTTTTCCCCACTCTCCCTGGGGAAGGCCATGTTGGTCACTCATCCTAGATTCTGCTCCGTTCCCCCTGCTCATAGCTCTCTCAACTAACGTGTCATAATAAAATACTTTATAGGTTTGATTTTGCTACAGTTAGTAACATGGCTAATTAATCACTACTGAAAACCAGGGCCAATTATTCAGAAGCTTTGTTTTAAATCTTGGTGTCTAAAACCATTTTACAGCTCTGTGCTCCTTATGAGACATTAGAATTCTGTTCTGGGATTAAGGGAGTGTGTGAAAAACCATCCATACACAAATCTGACACCGTTATGGTAGAAATACCTATTCCATCGTTATTGCAATTGGAATTTTCCATGTGAAAATACAAGAAATAAAGAAAGGCGTAGGGTGACAAGTGTAGGCTGGTGTGTGTATGGCTCCATGCTTGTCCCAGTCAGGGAGGCCAATCACTCATCACTTACAACACCGAGAAGGTTTTCTTGTTAGCTTGAGGTCCATTTTTATTAGTGTAATGATGATATATACATACTGCTTCAGACATTTTCACCAAGGCACTAGTCGATTGTCCCTGTAGAAAGCCCTTCAGTGATGCTGTATAAAAGATTGCCTGTATATTTTCACTTGCACCTTTTCAGTCGTTCAAATAGCCACCAGTGCTTGAGGCCAGGTGGAGAGAGTAGTTATGTTGTCTGTGTGTTGTTTTTCAGTTGCCTCCTGATATAAAAAAGTTTTGCTACATTTTTGCATCTGAAGGAATAGAAGAAAGTGAGCTTCCCCACTAAGTCTCTGTTTAAACATTTTCAGAGAGAAATTGAGGGACACAGGGTGAAGAAATGGCTGACTTAGTGATCTTCATGGCGGCCACCTCCTTAGCCCAGGCAGTCAATGCTGGAGGCGCAGGTGAGCTGAACACACCACGGAAATAGAGATCGCCCCAGTGTGCAGACACCTGCAGGAGTATCAGTGGAGGGCTGGAGACACGGCCCTTGGCAACGGGCTATGAGATTGTGTGAGTCAGGGCTGCTCTGTCTCCTCACAGCTAGATAATGTGACACTGCATCGAAGGAGGTAAATGAAAGGCTGGAATTCCTGAGCTGTACTTCAAAAATCATTTCAAACAATCCCCATGGATCACTTGGATATTTTTCAACAGTTCCCAAAGCAACCTTGTTGATAGGACAGAAGCAGCACAGTGAGACAACCCGAGATACTGGGCTACGCAGTGCATTAGTTTTCTGTTCCTGCAACAAATACCTGAGGTAACCAACTGGAAACCAGAAAAAGTTTATTTCGGCTCACAGTTTTGGTGGTTTCTGTGCCTGGTTGGTCGGCCCGTCACGTGGGGGCCTGTGGTGAGGCAGGGCTTCATGGTCAGCGTGAGGGGGAGGAAGCTGCTCACTCACGGTGGCCTGAAGTGAAGCGAAGGGCAAGAGAGTGGAGCCCACTGTGACCTAAGCTGCTCAGCAGGTGCCACCTCTGAGAGATCCCACAGCAGCTTGGCAGTGCTGAGCTGAGGCCCAGCACATGGGCTGGCCTTCGGGGGGCGACCCAGAGCCAAACCACACCAGTACGGAGCTGCAAAGTGGGTCATTGCCAAACAGGACAGTTTCCTTTGATGGTTATCATAGGTACTTGCTGACTAAATTTGGTTTAGCGTTTAATGTCATCATTTAAAATTCAGTCACTATTCCACCTATGTAAGCAGAAAGCAAGGTTATCTGGAAACCAGTGTTTTTTCTAAGGTGATTTACTTTAGAGACAAATATTATTTACCAAATTAATGTTCCCTGGACAACTTGAATCTTTGTTTTTACTATTGTTTTGAATAATTTGGAAGGAGGCTTAGAATTTTTATTAGAAGGAATGAATGCTTAATAAAGATTTCTTCAAGAAAGGAGGTGAATTGCATTTATGAATGCACTGGTTATGGTAGGTTTCTCTTCATTTTCATGCATCTGTTTTTCTTGTGCAGTGAATTATTTCAGGACAAAAACTATGTTGTAGTATTCTTTGTTATTTCTTCATTCATTTAATATTGTATTGCAGAGTAAATTTTTAATAAATATATCTCTAACAAAATGATGAGTGAATGGATGTGAAGTGTTTCGTATAAATTAAAGAACAGCTGTGTCTCCACCGTCACAGTGCAATGACACAACTTCCCTTTACAATAGTAAACTGTGCAAAGTAGAGATGTTTAATGTGCTCATAGTTCATAGCACCATAGTAAAGACTGCCTGGATTGTAGGTAATGTTATTATGCATGTAGTACTGTTTCTTTCCTAGTGGATTTGCTATTTTCAGAAAAAGATTTTGGAATTTTAAAAATCTATAAATGTGTATGTATGTTGGGCAATGAACCCAGATTCTGCACATACTAAGCATGCCTGCTACCACTGTCAGCCTTGGGAAAGCCCATACCAGTACCTGGCAAGTTAGGCGATGCTACATCTAGCTATGAGCTGAGGCTCACTCATTGTGTGTACTGATAGGAATTCCGAAGGTCTGCACTCTCAGGAGTTCATTTTACCCTGAAGGTGAAATCAGAACATTCCAAACGGAACAAAGGTGCTGGCTAGCTGATTCAGCAGAATGTGTGGAACTGGACTGGAATAGAGTAGGGGATGTGAGGCAGTTGTCCCTCAAAGGGGTGGTGGCGGGGGGAGAAACTATGTTAGTTATTGGTTTCCCTAAATTAATATAACTGTTGTTAATAAATGTGTTGCTAAACCATCACTCCAGGTTCATCTTGCATTCTGCTGCTCCAGCCCTAGATGTATCCATTGTGGTAAGAGTCCCAGGGGTCTGGTCACAAACGGTATCAACAGTTAAGCTCCAGGTGCTGGTATGCTTGTTGCTGGGATGTTGTGGCTTCTCGGCTTGCTCAGTAGAGGGCTCTCAAAAGTAAAGGTGGGTATGCTGCCATGTCTGTACGTTTACTTTTGTAATTACTGTTCTGTGCAACCCTCTGGACATACTGTAACTAAAATTTAGGTTCATGATGATGCCTCCAACTCTAACCCAGTACACATGGCTCATTCTAGGCTTCCATTGCTTGTCTGTAATTTCCCACACCCACAGGGAGAAACCTGACTCCAATCACCCACCGTCCACATTCTTATTCATTCAACCTCATTATATAAGTACATCAGTCCATGAGTCTCCATAGGGAATCCTTTCAGGACCTTCACAGGCATCAGAATCCCTGGATGCTCAAGTCCCTCAGATAAAATGACACAGTTTTTACATGTAACCTACACATGCCCTTTTGCTGAGTACTTTAAATCATCTCTAGGTGATTTATATCACTTACCCGATACAAAGTAAATGCTACATAAATAGTTGTTACACTGAATTGTGTAGGAAATTATGTCAAGAAAATGCCTTTATTTTTCAAGTACAGGTGCAATTTTTTAAAAAAACGTTTTTGATTCACGGTTGGTTGAATCTAAAGATATGAAGTCTATGGATAGGGAAAAGCCAGTATGTAACAGTTTTACAATTGTTAACCTGTACCACCACGAGAAATAGCTTTGCCAAATAAAGTACATGCTTATAGCAGTTTGATTTTAGTCTTAGGATCTCCACTCAATCCCGAGGTTACTTAAATCAGCAACTCTTCTCCATACCCTCTTCAGTGAGGTCATGGCATACAATTTACACAGAATTAGAGTCTTTTGTTATAATTTGCATTGCATTCTGATATTCCTAGTCAATCTAGTTGACTTTGTTTTCCTTTGCATACATAAAACTTCACTCTTTGTGCCATTAATTTCTATGAGTATTGACACCGTAGCCAATAATGAAGGGCCTTACATAATAGTTTCACCGCCCTACAAATTTGCCTGTGCTTTAAATATTCATATTCAGTCCTCTTCCCTCTACAAACCCTTCAAGCATTAAGCTATTTTCTATCTCTATAACTTTGCTTTTTTTCAAAATGTCATTTAATGGAATCAGGTAGTAATGTAGCATTTTAAGATTGGCTTCTCTTACTCAGCAATTTGTATTTAAGATTCATCCTGTTTTTCCTGCATAGATTATTAGCTCTTTGTTTTTCTAATCACTGAATAGTGTTTTTCCATCGTACACATCACACAGACATTTCCATATGTATATACCACAGTTTGTTTATCCACTTAGAAACTGAAGGACATTTTGGTAATTCTCATGTTTGGCAATTACGAATAAAGAGGATCTAAGTGTTAGTGCCTGGTGTCTTTGTGTGGACTCCAGTTGCTAGATTAACTGATAAAACCTTGTGTAGCTTTGCCAGAGATGGCAATATTTTGTGTTCCTGCCAGCACTGATGGAGAATACCTGTGGCTCTCAGTCCTCACCAATAATTCATATTGTCAGTCCACTTTGTATTTAACTATTCTCACAAACGTCTAGGAGAAACCCACGGATGTTTTTCTTCACGTTTCTGTACTGGAAAATGACGGGGGGTGACTTCTCCTCTGCTTGTTCATCATCTGCACATCTTTGATGTTCGTGACATCTCACCTAGATTTTAATTGAATGGCTTATTCACCTAGTTGAGTTTGGAGCATTCTTTTGATATTCTGCATCTGAGCCAGAGTAAGGCTTGAAAACACTCTCTCTTAGTCGGTCTATGGC
The DNA here is from genome assembly GCF_000247695.1 of Heterocephalus glaber. The sequence goes on along the minus strand of NW_004624896.1, from coordinate 2,064,379 downwards.
CCATCTGTCCATTATCTTAACATTGTCTTTCAAAAAAGCAAAAGTTTTAAGTTATATTAAAGTCCCACTAGTGACATTTTCCTTCATAGATCATGTTTTTGGCGTCTTGTCTAAAACCTCACCACAAACACTAAGGTCTCATAGAGTTTTCTCAGTTTTGTCTGTAAGTTGTATAGTTTTCCATTTTAATTTTAGGGCTATGACCAATTTTGAGTAAATTTTTGTATAAAACATCTGGCTATTGTCGAGTTTTCTCTTTTGTATGCACACATCCGTTCTGACACAATGCAACAGTGCTCAGGAAAAGATCTTTTCTCTGCTGAATCAGCTTTACGCCACTTTCAGAAGTCACCTGGCTAGATTTTTGCAGGTCCTTGTGTAAGTTCTCTTTTCTATTCCAATGACCTGTTTACTCTTTCCCCAGTACCATGCTGCCTTGATGGATGTAGCTTTATAATAACTTTGATCAGATAATTTCAGTCCCCCATCTCTATTCCTTTTTAGTATTGTGTTGGTCATTCTTGGTCCTTTGCCTTTCTATACAATATTATAATCAGGTTGTCGATATCTACAGAACAAAAAGGATGCTGGGGTTTAGAAAGGAATTTGCTTGAATTGGTGGACCAAGTTGAGAAGCATTAGCATCTTAAAGTGTTAAATATTCTGAACAGAGTATCTCTTCATTTATTTGTATCTTCTGATAGCTTTGCTAGCATTTGCAGTTTTTCTAAACATAGGTTCTGTACCTATTTTGTGAAATATTTAAGAATGTCTTTTTGTATTATAATGTTTGTTTCAAATTCTAAAAGTATTCAATTTTTGACATTAAGAATGGTATTAGGTAGAAGTTATTATTCAAAATGATCTTCATTATGTTAAGTAGGTTCCCCTTTATTCATACTTTGATAGTTTCAATCAGAAAAATGTTCATTTTTCTTGAATACTTTTTATGAATTTACTAATGTGATCATATAATTTTTATAACAAGTATAATAATATGATGTCTTACATTAACTAACATATATATGCAAACAACTTTACATCCCTGGAATGAATTTTATTTGGTTGTAATGTGTTATCCTCTTCATATATTGTTGATATGTGTTAATAATATCCATTAAGGATTTTTGCATCTATGTTCTTTAGAGATTGGACTATGGTTTTCTCTTTTTTTTTTCCTACCAGGGAGTATAAAAGATTTTTTAAAAAAATTAGTATATGTTTGCAGTACATAATGTTTACATTCCTTATGTGGAGTTGGTACATGTACATGACACACCTTCATTCCATTTTATATCCCCTCTCCCTTCCACTCCCTCCCCTTCCCTTCATCCCTTTTTTTTTTCTTGCTTAAATTCTTTTATTGGTATGTTTTAGGTATACAATACATTTACATTTGTCATTGGGTGCTGGTACCTGCACATGATGTATCTTGGTTCTTATTTTTTCCCCATTACCTGTGCGCCCTTCACCCCCTCCACCCTTCCCTATTTATATACTTCGTTTCCATTTGTTTTTCTTTTCTCATAATTTTTCCTTTCCCTTCTTCGCTTTCCCCTTCCCCTCCCACCACCCCTACCCCTTTGTACCTTTTCCTATTTCAAAGTATCAATTATTAGTTATTAATCCTTTTAATCCTTATTTACACTCTCAGTTTCTCACGCTAGAGAAACTATTCGGTATTTACACATGTGTGTCTTATTTATTTCACTTAAGAGTATGGCCTCAGTATGCATCCATTTAGCTATAAATGACTCTAGTTTCTCATTCTTTATGGCTGAATAGTACTCCATTTTATAAAACAACCACATTTTCTTTATCCAGTGTCCAGTTGATGGGCACTTGGGCTGTTTCCAAGCTTTAGCTATTACAAACTGTGCTGCTATAAACATGGGTGGACATATATCACTGTGGTATGATTCTTTTAATTCTTTTGGGAAGATACCCAGCAGGGGAGTAGCTGAGTCAAATGGGACCTGTAGTCCTA
>NW_004624896.1:2045563-2059939 GCF_000247695.1 Heterocephalus glaber | reverse complement strand
TCAGGAGGGTGTTATTCAATTTCTAGGTGTTTCTGGGAGTTTTGCAGTTTCTCATGTTATTGATCTCCAATTTTATTGCTCTGTGGTTTCCCTTCATCTCTTGATCACCTCCCTATTTGAGAAAGATCTATCTCCCAATTTCTTTTTGTCTGTTTTACATTTTGTTCTTTATTTATAATTTGGGTTTCTCACATAAGGTGTGATATTTAAGTTTTTGGAGCCTTTTCTTAACTTTTGGAGCCTGTTTCTTACAAGCAGTACACAGCTGAATCTTTTTATATTACTAAATTTATTTCTGTCTTGGTTTCTTTAAATGTGAAAACATTTAAAGTGATTATTATTATAGTTTTACTGTCTTTGTAATTTTGGAGTTCATTGCTTTTTTCTTTCTTTCTTTCTTTCTTTTTCTTTTTCTGTCTGTCTTCTCTATTTTTAACTAAACAATGATTGTTTTTATATCTCCTCTCCTGGCAGATATTATATGTACCTAAAGTTTCTATTTTTTAAAGATTTTAAAGATTGTTACAATCATCATTAGTTTTGTACTTATGGTTTGTAGTAATTTTATAATTTTAATTCATGTTTATATTTTTCCAAAATATCATTTAACAAAAGATTTTGCATCTAATTTTGTATGTGGAAGAGTATTTTACATTTTATTGTAAATTTTAGTGTTATTCTGAGAAGAATGTAACAGTATTTAATAAATCTCTATTTTATTGAATTTACTGATTCTTTTTAATATGTCAGGAGTTGACCTCAGACCAATCCAGTCTTCTGCTTATTTTGTATGACTTGTGAACTAAAAATAACTTGTGCATTTTTAAATGGAAAAAACTAAAAGAATAGTGTTTTATGACATGTGAAAAGTATGTAAAATTCAAATTTCAGTGTTCATAAATGAAAGTGTATTGGAATATGGACATATTCAATTTGTATTATCCACAGCTTCTTTAGTGGGATGGCAGCAGAATTACCACATTATGGCTTCTTATGCCTAAATATTTACTATCTACTCCTTTGTAGGGATGTTCTGTCGACTCTTGCAATATATAATTAATTTTGTGGGAATATTAGGATATTTAAGAAGAATTTGTATTTTCTCATATCTGGGTATAAAATTTGGTATAAAATTATGTTATTCATATCTTGTATTATTGTTTTTGTCCACTGTATCTGTGTTACTCCAAGAATGGCATGGGATAGTCTACTGGTCCTCTATTTATATCTCCTGCAGTTTTGCTCTGCATTGGTGGTTGCTGTGTTACTTGGTGCATAAATATTCATAATATTAAAATATCATGGTGATGGCTCAAACCATTAAAAATTACTTTTTTTGGAGATCTAATACTTCTAGGTTGTATTCTACTTGAAATAAGATTACCAACTCTTTTATCTGTGTGTCATTTACTGTTTTCATACGTACAATTTCATACATACATGAAAGGTACAGGAATGGTGCCCAGAAAGTCTGCTGGGCCTTCTTGCTTATTTCTCTTTACATGGATCGTCTAAACTCTACAGTGTTCTCTCTCAATTCCTGCCAAAGGTAAGGATTAAATGGTGTTCCTTGTTTTCCTTATTGTTCTTTTTTTTTTTTGAAGGAGAGCTTTAGCATTGGATAACCAATATGAGCTTGGCTAGTCATTGGTTTCTAATTATATCCATTTAAAATTTTTAAAAGTTCATAAAATTTAAAGAATACATCAAAGCAGAATAATGGACAATGTATTTATTATAATTCTATTTTTAAACAAATTTTTTAGTTTGCTATACTCATAGCATGTAACAAATCTATTTAAGTTTTAGTTTTTTAGATATTTAGTTCTACTCAGGCCTTAAATTTCACCAAATCCTATTTGGCAATTATTCCTAACTCCTTAGGATGAATTAAAAACAGAATGTTAATTTTGCCCCCTCTAATTTCACAAAGAAAACAAATATAAAATCATATACTTCAACATTTCTGTCATCTTATTTTGGATCCAGATATAATGAAGAGAAAAACTAGCTACTCAAAACAGTTAATTCTTAATGATCCAGTAATGTTTTAAAATTATCTTTAAAAGGTATTTCTTTTTCAGTTTAACTCTGTGAAACATGTAAAAATATTTACTTTTTCTATAGTTGAAGATTAATTTGTCTTGAAATGTGCCAAGATAATAACCCATAGAAGATAGTCCCTTCCAGAAAACAAGTTACTTTAATATGTTTTCTGAATTACACTCTACCATGTATCAAAAAAATTGTGAGATTCTGTAAGATTGGGAGTACAGCAAATGACTGGTATCACAGGTCCTCAGTGAGTGACCCAGGAGCCGACAGATGGCTTCTTCCTACAGTATAATGAGAAACTTTTAAACTATGAGTGTTCAAATGTATAAGAGTAAAATATAATTAATTTTCATGTATTCATTTCTATATCTTAAAATTAATTTTATAGAGATCACACTGGCTTTGACTTTGTCCATAACATTCTGGTTGCTAATACTTGAATTGAGGACAAGTGAGAAATCAAGACTTAGCTCCCTGCTAGGTAGCCACGCGGATGTGGCCCATGCACCGGGGGCTGTCATTCAGTGTGGTTCTAGCACGGAGAGAAGGACAGATCTTCCCGATCAGACAGGGCCGTCAGCCCAGGAAGGAACTGGGCAGGGAGGCCAGCGCTGGCTATGCTGCGGACCAGGTTTCAACTGAGATGCATCACTGCGCCTGTCTGAACTTGACTGTCTTCATCTGCTTACTGGAAGATCTGAGTGAAAAAGAATCTATGATTTTGTTTCACCTAAAATTCTGTCCTTCTCTGATTGAACCAAAGTTTGGACACTGAAAAAATTGTCACAAAAATTCCTATCATTATGTTTATCTCTATTGCAAAATTAAGACGAACTACTGAATAAGAACTGGTTGTGTATTTACAGCTATCTTTTCTTGTCTATTTTGTGTATCAGCAGAATACTTGCAATGAAAATATTCACTTATTCATAGATAGGCAGAGGCAAATAAAAACCAACTGGACCTTGGTTTTTATTCATCAGAATGGCAAAGAGTAAAGATCATGGGCATTAGCAATGTGAGGGACCGGGGATTTAGCTCAGTGGCTCCATGCCTGCCTTGAAAGTGCAAGGTCCCGAGTTTGATCCCTGGTACCACAAAAAACCCCATTAGCAATGTGAACAAAATATTTTAATACCTAAACATTTATGTAAAATATTTATCAAGGTATTGGTTTCTGAAAAAAATTACTAAACTAGTTCTAAAAAGTTAGGTATTAACTGAAACACTGTAATAATGAATAGCATGAACCAACAATATTCAACACTCATGGGTTACTTATAATTAATACATTAGAATACTATGTAGGCATTAAAAGATGATTGGACATTTATAATAATTAGCTCCAAAACGATATTGTCAACATATTGTTTAATTTAAGATAAAGAAGATAAAATACAGACATAATCAGATATTAATGTGAAATTTCTTTTATCTCATGTGTGTGAACATAAAAATGCCTGGTGAAGGACAGAGTACATCCCTTTGGATTCTGTAATTGTGTGTGATTTCAAATTTCTTTTACTTCTCTGGATTATGCTATTATTACATTAAAATATTTGAAAATCAGTGCATTACTGAGTTTTTGGTTTGAGGTTTTAATCCTGTTGGTTTATTGGGGGCCGTGCTGTTCATGATGGGATGGAGGCCATGCCCTCCACATCCCTCATGCTGTGATCTCTTGGTTTTTCACAGTGATAGAAACAAATGTAACTTTCTTAGGAGCCTACTATGGGCTCAATGCATATTTTTTCTTTATAACGAAAAATAACATCTGAGGTCTTTAAGCATAGCACTTTAATGGAAGTTTAGAATTAAATTAATAGGCTTTCTGTATTTGATGATTTTATCTTCTATTTCAGCACTCCTCATGTCCCTAAAGGTGTTAAAATAAAAATTTTCTTAAAATAACTAAGCAACAATGGCAACCCCTTTTAGAAATCTCTAGAAGTATTTCCAGAAGGTCATTTGGATGCTAATTTGTATGGCACAGAAGAAAAGGTGAGGAGGTGGAGAAGTCAATGGATATATTATTTTGGGAAATGTCTTAACTAAAAAGCAGCCAGAGATGCAGAGCATTTTTACATGTTTGATGGTCAAAAGCAGTGTAAATCTCTAAGAAGGAACACATTGAGGTTTCCCAAACTTGGTTGGCTATGCCTTCCTTGGTTTTGGAAACTATTGAGAACCAGTGTTACATAAAAATTATTTGGGAAATTCTGCTAAATGATGTGTGTCATGTGCCTGAGGATGATGGTCATACACAGGCTCTGAAGATAAATGTGCATCAGAGTGCTTCCATCTTGACCCATTGCTATTTGGAACCAGGTATTTCTTTGTGACAGGAGCTGTGTAAAGCAGTATAAGGTCTCTGGCAGCATCCCTGGCTCCCTCAACACCAGTAGCATGCTTCAACTGTGACAACCAAAAGTGTCTCCAGACAACTGAGAAGGAAGTTGATTTGGTTTGGACCCATATACATTATAAATGGAGGTAAGTGTAGTAGAGTCCTCTGAACTACTGGGAGCAGGAAAAACATGTCCAGTCCAGACTCATCTCAGTGAGAGATCTCCAAATATGGGTCATGGGGCTCCTATGATCTGCAATTGGACAATGTCCTTATCCAGTGGGTATGGTAACAGTACCTCAGCTGACTGAGCTGTAAGCCTGGATGATCTCACAGTATTTGGGAGAGCCTTTCAAACCATAAAGTTGGACCTGAGACAAAACCACTGAGTGACCCTAAAATGATGCACTGGTTTAAATTCTAAGGAAATTAATATCAGGCAGTGTTTTCTTCTATTTGACATTTGCAGCCCAAGAATTATCTGTTCCTGAATTGAAGTTCTCTTCTTAGTGCTAGCAAGATAAGGATGATTCAGGATTTTTCTAATAAATACAAGCTTGAATTCTGAATGGACTGAGAATCCTTAAGAATGATTATTTTCATGGGTGGAAAAGAAGTATATCCTCCAGATAGCCCCAAGGACATATAAGTATTTCCAGGAATGTGTACATAATTTGATGTTCACTTTCCATATTAGACTAAGATATATTTGTGTTCAGAATTAGGTAAAATGATCTGTTGCTTTTCTGACATAAAGTAAAACCACAAAGAGTTCTTGTTGGTAAGCAAAGACACTCAGTGGGGATGGGGAAAGGGAGAAAAATAATCCCACTAGAAGAGGTTGCACTGGAAACTATGGAAGTATAAGATTTTTTAAAAAAATTTATTTTATTGGTACATTTTAGGTATACAATATAATGACATTTATCATTGGAAATTTGGACCTTTACATAATCTTTCTTGGTTCTTATTTTTCCCCCTTCTCTTGCCCTCCCTTCAACCCCTCCATTGGAAATATAAGATTTTTAATGTTCGCATTAGGGAACCCCAATTTTTAAAAAGTATTTTAAGTTTCACTGCCAAGAAAATGGAGTAGATGTCCTTTTTCCTATTCACTAAATATGACATATGGAAGAAGAGTCTTAAAAGTAAAGACAAGAAGCCAGGCCAGGTAGGAAAGTGACAGAACAGGAAGATGGTGAATTAATGGCTTTTCTTTTTGTCTTATATCCCAGCCTGGATTGTGGAAAAAGCAGCAACTCTGAAATCCCAAAGAACACAGAGAAAAACAAACAAAACCAAACCACAAAAAAAGGCTGCTGTTTCTAGCCAGGGGCCCAGAAGAAGAGCAACTTAGCAGCACAGAGATGTTTAGACAATATATGTCCTGCTCCAACCAAACCCAAGAAACACAGTATAGTCCTCTTTCCCCAACCCACAGTAGCAAATGCCTTGGGGGCAGCCTAGATTTCTACCTTCTGGAGGCAACGAGGTACCCCAGCACCCTCACAGAGTTTATGTCCTTCGATGGGAGGACACTGTCATCTTACAAGAAAGGGACACCATATTATCTCTCTTGTTTTTCAAGAGAAACTACAAATCAAGCTTTACAGGAAATCTTTACTTTTAAAAATTAAATAAAATCCATTTATAAAGGCAAAGAAACCATATGTTGGCCAAGAAAATAGATCTATGAGCAAGAGCCAAACTATGGCCAGCCAGTGTACATCTCAGATTTCTTGCTTTGACAGGGACTATAAACCATGTAAGTTGACATCCTAAGTCTGTGGGTGATGGAATTATGCAGTACTCATCATGAAACCGTGAGATACCCAGCACATCAGGAGCCAGCACACTGATTGTTTGACAGCTGACAATGAACCTCCACCTCCCAAAACACACAGGGTTGGTGGAGAACATGTGGGAGCCCTAGCGACCACCCCACTCAGCAGTATGAGGGATTCCCATGACATGGTCCTTCTCATAGGAACAGGCACTGGTTCACTTTCTTCTGCTTTCTCTCTGTACTTCACTTTGAGTAATTGTTGTGTTCAGCCTTCTTGTTCTCTGATTCTTTCCTGTCTTTGCTGTTTTGCTGCTGAATTCAATCACTTAAGCTTCTCATTTTGGTTGTTATGTTTTCAGTTCTAAATTTCCATTTGGTTCTTCCTTATATTTTCTGTTTCTTGGCTGAGGCCTTCTGTGTTTTCAGCATGTTTGGAATTACTCATCGAGCCGTTTTTATGATCCTATGTTTTTCCTTTGTCAGATTATTCTAGTATCTTTTATATTTTATCTTTTTATTATTCTAGTATCTTTTATGTCAGGGTGGGCATTAATGAATGTGGGCATTCAGCTTGAGATTTCCTGGTTCTCCATGTGAACAAGTGATTTGTGATGGAAGCCTAGCCATTTGGATTATGTTACAAGATTATGGAGCTCCATTCTACATACTGTGATTCAGTGCCTCTGCGGTGGGCATTGGGGACCAGTAATTCCGTTTTAAAGGTCTTCCTGGCGGTGCAATGCTCACCCAGCATTTGGGATCATGACTTCCACACTCTTCGGGGCTTTACAGATCTCAGTAAGTGAGAAAGGGCACACATCACTTTCTGGCAGGGGTGCCCAGTAGCAATTTTACTTATGAGGAGTAATCAACAACTGAATTGACAGATAAATGCTTAAATTAAAACAGATTATTACAGTAAAAGACACACTGCCTCTAATCCCTCTCAAAATCCTCCCTCGTGGTTTGAACATACTTAGCCCACAGTGCTTGCCACCTTCTGAAGCGGTTTTTGTGTGTCCTTACTTGCACTGTGGTGGCTGCCTTGATGTCCTGAATCGATCTAAAACACTTACCCCTTCGTGGTTGCGTTGACTCGTGGGAAGAGCCCGAGTTCCAAGGGGAAGTCGAGAGTTGTGAGGGCCAGGCTCACTGGGATCGGTGGGTGAGGACACGCTGCCCGTCTTTCTGGTGGATGGCACCGGCACCAGCAGCAGCAGCACGGTAGCCACGGTCCCGGCTCGTAAACACACTCGCGCAAGAGGACTCGCCAAGTGGCAGGAATGGTGGGCTAAGCGCTCAGGGCAAGGAGAGCTGTGAGGGCGTTAGTGACAATGCGTCTTTCTCCGTGATAGTTTGTAAGAATTTAAACGTCCACCGTATGTTCCAGTCGCACCTCATGCAGGACCAAGCAAGATGGACGGGTATGCACCTCCCTGGGAACGTGCCCCGACTCGCGGCTCTCCAGGAAGTCTGCGGCTGGGGACTGAGCCATTTCCCTGAGCGGCTCAGGCCGCGCACAGGCGGGAGTGGACCCGGGTGTCTCCCTGTCCTGCCTTTGGCTCCTGTGCTGACATCTCTGCTGGTGCCACTTGGTTGCGGTGGCTGGGGCGAGTGCAGATGAGTGACACACGCGTGCACACTCACACACTCACACACAGTGATGGCCTCCATCCTGTATCTGCTTTGAAAAACGGCTGCACGAAGGAAAAAAGCCTCTGGGTCCCTTTTTGTGTACACACTGACCCTCTGAGAGAGGAAGGCCTGGTCTCTGGCCACAGGACTTCCCACAGCCCTGGATTCCTTGTTCCAGCTCAGAAAGGTAAACTCCCGCTGTCACCTGCGGAGCATCAGTCACTCCTGCTTCTGGGTTGTGCATTAAGAACAAGTATAATGAAACACCTTTGAGGGTTAATTGTGTGGCTATTCAAAATTGGGCCGGGGATTTGGCTCAGTGGTTTCGTCGCCTGCCTCGCAAGCGCAAGGTCCCGAGTTCAATCCCTGTTACCAAAAACCCCCCAAAACAAAACAAATTGAATACGAAATAAGGGAGGTAGCTGCTGCCTCTGTTCACACTTCACACTGTCATGCCGTGTTTATATCCTGTTCGTCCTCTCAGCCCAAAGCTACCAAGGTCTTTTTCTGAGGACAAATAAACCTGTTCCTCAGGAGAATCTGAAAGGCACCGTGGCATTAACCAACACTATTATGCAAAAGATTTCTTATGAACCTAAGATGATTTTTCAATGCAGATTCTGGTAAACAGAATTCCAGATGGAAGCAGAAGCTCAATATTGAAATGTTAACAGCGCACTATCTCACCTGCACACTTTGCAAGTGCGTTTTCGGAGTTTAGTTGGCTTTTCAGGAATATTTATTCTTCCACATAATTCTAGAGTAAGTGTTTTCAGTTTCTCAAGGAATCTAACTGAAATTCTGTTAATATTCTATTTATAGAATAATTTAAGAAGAAATAACATCTTTATAATATGAGTTCAAGCTCAGGACTTACAGAGTTCTTGTTCCTGATAGAGTGACCCACAAGTGGGCTGTGTGTTAGAAAGATCTCTAAATGTGCAGATCCACATCAGACAGCCCAGAAATAAAGTTCAGTTCTTTCAGTAAATACACCAATAGCCAGGCATGTTGGCACACAGCTGTAATCTCAACAATCAGGAGGATCACAAGTTCCAACCCAGACCGGGCAACTTGGGGATGTGTTTGTGGGCAAATGCTACACCATATTAGGGACTTACGTGTGGTCAGTGTTTGGTAGCCACTCGGTGTCGGTGTCCTGGACTCACTTCCACTGAGGGTCAACTCCATTTGCAAGTCTGCGCCCTCTCGCCAGGAACCTAGCTGTGTGGACAGTGCTGTCCTCGGACATAGGAGTGCAGACGGGTGCCGTCCTGGCATTGCCATGTTCTGTGCAGCAGCTCACTCTGGAGCTCAGGGGCCTTATTATAGGAGCACAGGTATTTGAAAAAGATGAAGAAATGTCCCCTTCCTTCCCAAATCACTGAATGCCGTAACTACTGCTATTGTCCCAGGTGACATGGGTGGCACATGCCAGTCATCACCACGTGAGAGCAGTTGACATTCCCTGGGGGCGTCAGACCCCAGGCTGGGTGTATTCGTTTCTCCAGCCCAAGAGACTTGGCGGGTGGACACCCTTCTATTTCCCAAGAGAAAGCAGGACTGGGAAATGGGGCCAAGGTCACTGGTGACCATCGGTGGGGATGATGGACGCAGCACTGGAGCCGAGAGTAGTCTGGCTGTGAAGCCCTGTCTCACCCACTCTTGCTACCCTCAGACTTAGTTTACGAGGTGGGCAGGGCATACCTGGGGCCAGCTGACCAGCCCTGGAGCTAGGAGCCATGCCCAGTGCCACAGCAGGCGGGCACAGAGGCCAGAGGACTGCGGGGCCCAGGCAGATGTCAGTGCTGTGCTGCTCACGCAGCAGGGCCTAGGGGAAGCCTGGCCTTTGGGGAGGCAGCGGGAGAAGGGCAACTTGGGCAGAGCCTTTACTGTGGTTTTTGTGAGAAGTAGTAGGAAAGGCAGGTCAAGCAGGCTTAGGACTGAATAGTTTGGAAGATTTAGCAGGCGTGGAGACACTGGAGCTGTCTCTAGCCCTTTGATAGTGGACCTGGGTTGATCAGGGAAAGTGGATAATGGCTGTGGTGGAGTGAGTGCTGAGCCAGATAGGAGGAGGGGGCTTGGGTGTGGGCCCTGGGTTGTTTGGTTTGCATGTGAAAGATGAGCTTGCAGGCAAGTGGTTTACTCTTAAAAGGAACCAGTAGCTCTACAAGGGGAGGCCCCTCTTGGAGGCAAGGCCAGAAGTCAAAGCATCTGGTATGGAGCCAAAGGCCAGGCTACTGCGGGAAGTGGCAGCACAGAGCTGCGCTGAGAGGCAGGGCGGAGGGCCCGCCAGTGAGCCAGGTAGTGTGTCTCGCCGCTGGACATGGGGGAGCCTGGCTCTCCTTTCCCAGAGCCACGAACCCTTCCCTGGGTGGACAGCCTGCCCTGGCGCTGCTCCCGAGCACCTGATACACATCACTGCTGTCTCCTCACATTCCCCGCACGGCAGGCTTGTGAGCTTTTTATAGCCTCTTTATTATACTTATGTGAACTCCTTGTAAACTTTTATGAGTATAGCACTGGAATAGGAAAAATATGGTGTGTAGTTATTTTCATAAATGATAATTCTTGTGTCAAACAGGAATGTAAGCCACTCTCAAAACACACTTTAAAAGAAAAAAAAAATGAATCACATATGAATGTCATGGTCTCAACTCACCGGGCCTTTCTAGAAATCTAGCCCAGCGAGCCCTGGACTGCCAGAGCAGAGAGGGCTGGACGCCAGGCCTGGGCTTCCTGCCCGGCCCTTCCTCCATCTAGGGTGCCTGGGGCCAGGGGCGGAGCCCAGTGCTCTCTCCTGGCACCGGAACTTGGTTTCCGCCTCTCTGGTTCCCAGGCCTCAGGACAAGGCACCACCTGCGTGCACTGGCGGCGGCGGTAGACAGGCCTGAGAATCCCAGCTATGTGGGAAGGACTCCTGGTCCAGCAGAAGATGGCAGTCACTTCGGAGCCACGTGGTTGGTGTCCTGTGCTTTGCCTCTGACTCACTGTGCCAACACTTGACCCCAGCACGCAGGCCGTGTACAGCCCCTGAGCTCCTGCTCCGAGCTCCCTGTGCTTGGCCACACCTACACTACGCTGCCTGTGGGCGCCCAGTTAAGGGCCCAGGGTGTGGGCTCTCCCTCCTACTCCAGGCCTCCTGGCACCTCGTCTTACTGCTCTGGGGCGGCTTCCTTCTCTGCTTCAGGACCCTTGGTGGTGGACCCCACTTCCCTCACTGCAGTCCATTTCCCTGGCACAATACCCACCGGCACCCATACCTCCTCCTCGAGAAGACTCATCCAGGAGCTGCCATAAAGTCCCCTTAAACACACCCCAAACACACTGGTCCCATTGTCCTTGCGGCCTTCTGAAGCAGCTCTGGAAGTCTTGTCTTTATGAGGAAAGGCAGGCTGGGAAGAACATCACAGAATGTCCTCAGCCACCTTACTCACTGGATCTGGCACCATGCAACTTCTGCACCATGAAAGGTAAACATTTGGATAAAGTCAGGACATCGAAGCAGCTGTGATAGTGCAACTGAAGACATTTGTGGGAGAGAACTTCCAGAACTGCTTCAGAAAGTGGCAGGAACAAATGGGAAAAGTATCTGAAGTGAGGGGAGTAATCTGAAGGATATCAATGGCAATGTGTCTTTTGCTGTAATACTTTAAAACTCCAAACATTCACAGTAGTTTTTGATCACTTCTCAGGCACATCTTTCAGGTGAAGGAACGTGAATGACACCTCCTGAATTGTTCCAAGGGAAAGTGTCTGTCTTTGGCTCACACTGGGAAGCGGACCCTTGGACTGGGGTGTAGCTCAGGGTAGAGCATTGACCTAGATTGGGTGAGGTCCTGTGTTCAATCCCTAGCCTTGCAGAAAATCAAAAAGGAGCAATAAATCCTCAGTTCTCAGTGAGGAGAATGTCTGTCTTGTTTTCTCTGGCCCTGCTCCATTGAGACTTGAAGATGAGCATCCTGAGCCTCCGTTTCCTGGGAGAGGGAGGTGGCATAGAGCAGGCTGTGCCATGGATTTGTGCCTGCTGCTTGGGACTGGGTCCTCGGCCCTTTGGCTCTCTACTCGCCCAGGCTCGGGCAATGGGATGCTCCAGGTGCTTAGTTAACGGCTGTTCGGTTGGTCACCAGGGCTTCCGCACTGCAGAGAGCTAAAGCTGAGCTGCCTTTCTGTTGCCAACAAAATGCTGATGAAATGTGGACATTTTGCAAGGATATTGGTTTTATGCATTGTAACAATAGCTTGAAAGATATTGGTTTTTCCCTAGAAGTACTTCTAGAGTACTTCAAATAGAATTTCATAAAACTGGTTTCAAATGCACTCCTCTGTGTACACAGCTACCTTGATAATTAAACCCGGGAGGCACATGTGTGGGGAAAGGCTTACAACCAGTATTACATGCTGCCTAGGCATCTGGTAAACTTGAGAGGAGCTCAGTGCCTGTTACAAGTGCTCCTGACAACTCAGCTCCTGTAGAGAAGGTTCTGGAGCCAAGAGCCCTTCTGCCGGGCCAGCTGCAGCCCTGTCATCCCTATCATCCCTTCCAGGCCAGTAAAGTTGTGGCCTTTACTGCTGTCCACCCACAGGGTCGCTCAGACAAGCTGATCTCATTCGCCCATAGAGTTACAGTCCATTCACCCACTGGCCACCACAAGGTGGCCTCCCAAGCCCTAGTGTTGGCTTTGTCCCCAAGGGTAAACCCGGTGGCCCTGCCTGGCCCGGTGCCCCCCAGACCCAGGCAGTGGGTATATGTGACTGACAAAGTGATGCTCCCGTGTTCAGCCTTCTCCATGGTGCTGGGGTGGGAATCCCATCCACACCATAAGGAGGGGGTGATCTGCACAACTGACGGGAACAGGCAGGGCCACCACTCCCAGGATACTGGTCAGCTTGACTAACCCACCTGTGCTGTTTCACTGGACACGTAATGCAGTGAGGTCCACCTGAGATGAGTCCCCGCCTGCTGCTGGGCTTGTGCTGCTTGTGGCACTGTGCTGTGGCCTGTCAGCTGCTAAAAGGTTGCTCGACTCTCCTCGGGTGTGGTGTACAGGTGGCCCATCCTACGTGGGCTGCAGCCTCTGAGGTGCCCACCTGTGACAATGGCCTCTCCCTCGGCTGTTGTCCTGAAACCGAGCCGAAGTGATGAGGTTACGGTGGGGGTGGGGGTGGGGGCTCTGGGAGGGTACTGGGGCCCAAGCAGGGTTAGTGCAGAGAGAAGAATTCCCGGAAAGCTCCCCAACCCCGCATCCATGAGGGCAGGCAGCAGGGCCTGTCCCATGAGCCAGAAGGCCAGCCACTTCATCATGGACTTCCCAGCTCCAGGACCGTGGGAAACCCGTTCCCCACCCAACCCCATTGTCGGGAGCCATTCTACATGATTTGGGAGAAAAATCATTTCATAAATAAATCATGATTAGGCCTAGTTCTCCTGCCTACAGGCCAGCTACGGCATGTCGAGACATAACTCCATCTTTACCTCCAGTCACAGCTAAGACCTCAATGGTCCCGTGATGCTGTGATGCTCCAGGGCAAGACTGCACCCCCTGGGGCCATCCTGGGAGGAATGAAATCTTCATCTGCATAGCTTTTCATTGATCTAGGATTTTCACCACTGCTACACCTCTGCCCTCTTCCAGTGTACTGAACTCTCTGTCCCAAGTGGTCTGTTACTTCTGTTTCTCCTGATGAACTGAATAAAGGTGCAGCAACCTCAGGGGGCTGTCACCTTTGCCTCCCAGAGCAGCACTGATCAGTCCCAAAGCTCAGCTTTTCCAAGTCTCATTTTTTCTACCTTTCCTCTATAATAAGTTAATTTGCCGTGTGCTGCCGTGGCTCACAGGAGACTAGGACTCACTGCAGAGGTCCTAGTAACATCCCCTTCCCTGTTCCCCACACCCCACCTCACCTGATACACAGCACTTGTCACAGCAGCCCTAGCAGATTAAGACAACACCCTCGCTGGCTCTTGAGCCCTGCTCACCAAGCTTCAGCTAAAGCTCTCTGGTCACCATGTCAAGCCTGGTGACTGACACTGATGGCTTAGGCAATGTATGGACACCCTCAGGAGAGGCCCGGGGTGGCCTTTGTGAGGTGTGCAGAATGTAGGGGACCAGAACTCTGGGTGGTGGTTGCTCGGGTAAGAGTGTAGGCCCTGCCTCATGCTGCTGCCTCCCTCGAGACCACTCTGGTTGTCCTCCTGATCTCCACAGGGATGGCCAGCCATGTCCACAGCAGCCATGGCACAGGCACTGAGGATGAACAGGGCCCATGCAAACAAGTGGACTGACACAGAGCTTTACAGTTTAACCCACCTGGAAACACAAAATGTATTACAAGAACGGATACCGCAAAGATAATAGAAAGTCCCTGCTTGGCTTTTGCAACACTACAACAGTTCTGAATTGAAATTAACACCTGCTAACATACACCAACTGACCATCCATATTTACTTTTTTTTTTCCATATATAAAAAATTAACCTCAACCCTTTATTTCCATACATGAAAATAACTTGAAAGGATCTATGAACCTAAATATGAAAGCCTAAAAGTATA
>NW_004624896.1:2024775-2044139 GCF_000247695.1 Heterocephalus glaber | reverse complement strand
GAAGTCTGTTTTTGAGGCTTGTTTACATGTCTTCTCATTTCCATGGGGTGGGGGGAGTGCTTCTCACACCTGCATGGCTCACCTTCTCTGCCCTAGGAGCTTGGGATGGCAGCAGCGGAGCTTCCTTCCGGGTTCTGGGACTGGCTCATCTTCTCTGCCCTAGGAGTTTGGTATGGCAGCGGGGGTGCTTCCTTCGGGGTGCTGGGACCGGCTCAGCTTCTCTGCCCTAGGAGCTTGGGATGGCAGTGGCCCATATTTACTTTTTAAAGAAAAAGCCAGGCCTTTTCAGCATGACTGCCATGTTACATTTCCTTCTCCAAATGTGAGTGACCCTGTCGCTCCACTTCACCACAAGCACCTGGAGCTCATTTTTGCCATTCTGATAGCTGTGTGGCATGTAATTCTTCCTTGTATCCAGCAAGAAGTGTTCCCAGCATTCCCTGGTTGGGTCACGTAACCACCCCGGGCACAGTTCTGTCTCCATGTTGGTTACACTTCCCAGAGGAACATGGGACTATGATTCCCAGAGTCATATTCTGGAATTCAGTTAATGGATCCACGAGTTTAACAAAAAAGACAAAACAAAATAGAAAAAAACTTGTTTTTAACCATAGCTAGTTGATAGCATTCCTCATAGAGTGTATTTTATAAGCTTCACTCTTTGGGGCTGGGGATTTAGCTCAGTGGTTCTGCCGCCTGGCTCTCAAATGCAAAGACCTGAGTTTGATCCCTGGTACCAAAAACAAACAAAACAAAACAAAAAAAACCAAACAAAAGCTTAGAAGCTTCACTCTGATGGGATGAGCTGAGCAATACACAGGACAGGGGTAGTGAGACACAGGGTGCATGGCAGTGTGAAGTACTGTAGGGAGTTGAGGAAATATGAGGTGTGAAGGACTTGGTCCTTTTCGGCTATAGTCTGTCAGTCTACTCAGTGAGACAAAGTGGAGAATAAAACAGAGTGATTGTCATTTAATGAGGATGCCATCCACAGGGGATCCCTTCTAATGAGGGACTGAATATGTACATTGAGTCTCAAGATGTGGGTCCTTTATCCAGGCACATTTTCTAACAGTTTCCTACATTTGCAAATTATACCAACCACCAGTATTCTCACTGGCTTAAAATGATCTTGTTCTTTTAAATCTTTTAGCTGCTTTGCACCTGCAGCCAACAGTGACAAATTATTGTGGAATGACCAGTAGTTGACATGCTTTTATTGCTTTTTCTATTTTGCTGTCTGGTTTTCCTCATCAGAAAATCACATTACTGACAGGCTGTTAAAAATTTAAGCTTCAGATTCTGGACAGGAATCATTGTGCGGTTCATTTGTTTTATTTATAACTCTGCTTGTATTTTATGGAAACAACACATATGAGACCCTCTGACTCAACTCAGATGGCCAGCTAGTCTGCTTGTCAGTTTTGCATTAGCCACTGAGGTCATGTTAGCCATGTGATTCACAAGATTCACTGTGGTGGTTATTTTAGTTTCCTGAGTGAATCCAGCTAAAACTTTTTGAGCCTCAAGAGGAAAAAGTTTTTTTTTAGCTGTAAGTCAAAGAAAGCTGTTCCAATTTTCAACAACAATTCTCTAGAGAAAATATGTTGGCTGCAATCTTGAATTAGATTCATCAAATTCAGTGAGTCCTGGGAAAAGGGTTTAGTTGCTCCTCTTTGAGAGTTTCTAGAATGTTCTCTGGGATTTCAATACACACCCTTCAACTGAGTTCTCTAAAAGGAGAGATACAGCTCTGCTCATCGAGATGTCCTGTAGGAGAAACCTAAGGGTGTGATTCATGGGTACAGTTAACTAATCAAGAGTGCACATATTTAGTTCAGGGCAAAAAGTCAGGAAATCGCCATCAGTATGAATACGGTAAGTATATTTTGTTCTGTATTGTATGCATGACTTGGGTGTTCAGTGACAGAACAGCCCAGGCTGTTAAAACCTGCATTTCCTGTCTTGGAGTTCTCTAAATGCCCTCTTTACCACCAAGCATCAATTTTTCTCTTTTACTATAAACGTACATTGAATAATGAAATAAAATTTAAAATGTGTATTAATCCCTGTTCCATTTTCTGACACAGAGCTCCTAAAGCCCTGTAAATAAGGGTACTAGGAGAGACTTATGCTCTCAAATTTTTTTTCTGCCCCAGTCCATACCACAGATCTCCTAAATCCATGGGGATTTCTGGGTGATAGGAGCATATTTTGTTCTAATGAGGCAACTCTTGGGGGAGGCAGCCCACTAGAAAGACCCAGCCATGATCGGAACCTTGGAACTTTCAGCCTTATGGCTCTGGGGAGAGGATCTGAGGACTGAGTTAATAATTAATGGTGCTTGCATGATGGAATGTCTACAAGACTCCCTGTACTACAGTGTTCTGGGCTGCTCAAAACAACCACGAACAAGGAAGAGAGTGTAACCCAGCTGCATGGGGACAGAGGCTCCTGGCCTCGAGAGCCTTCTAAACCATGTATCTCTTTACCTGATTGCTCATTTGCATACATTTTAATAGTGTCCAAAATGAAGTGCTAGAGCTAAGTGTGTTTTCCTGAGTTCAGTGAATCAACATGGCATGGTATTCAGTGAACAGGATGTGGGCCTCTGACCTCGGCCATGCGAGACAGAAGCTTGGGCCCTGCTTTTGGTGACATCTGTAGTGGGGCAGTTCTGCAGGCTGAACCTTAAACCTCAGACTCTGAAACAGCTACATAACATCAGAATTGAGTTAAACTGCAGGACACGCGGCATGTGTCCCTGGGCCTGGTGTGGGAGACACCGCTGCATCTAGGGTGAGTGAAGTGCTGAGAGTGTTGACAGCATAGAAGGAGAGGGAATGGCTTGTCTTTCCCCAGGGTGCAAGCCCCACAAGACTCCCACACCCACTGGCTGACCCTGAGTGCCTGCGCCGGGCATCCCTGTCTGCCCGAGTGGCCTCCCACTCCCACTGCACCCTCGGGGGCGTGTGTACCTCCCCACCTTGCTGTTGAGATGAGTGCTCCCTCTGAGGCTCACACTTACCTCTGCCTGTGTTCATGGGCACGTTGCCTTGCTCTGAACTTCCAAACCCTCAGCCTTCTCTCCCTCTGCTCCCTGCATGCACCCTGGCCTCTCCCTCGACTCTGCTCTCTCCCCTGCTCTGCTGACCCTTTGCCTCACCACTCACCTCTGGGGGAACCAGACATGGACCTCAGGAGTCCTGCCTTGCATAGCACCTACAAGTCTATTCCTGTTTGACTTTTGCCCAAGAGGGACACAGTGGCATCTCTGCCAGTGGAAGCCACCACCAAGAGAGGTCTGGAAATACATTCACCCTCTGGTCTTGGCCTGTGCTATGCCCATCCCCACATGCTGCCTAGCATTATCTTCTGTCTTAAACACAGCAGCACCCTGGGCACCTGGCTGACCCTCCCCTGATGTCCATGTGGTACATTAGTTTACAGAAGTGTCCTCTCCTCTCCTGTTAGCAGGGAGATCCTCGAGTGAAGACAGGGTGTTACCTATCAGTTGGTCTGGGACTATGGGCCTTTCCCAGCATGAGTGGGTCTTCAGAGTCCACTTCTACAGCACCAATCAGCCTCCCTGAAGTTTAAACTTGCTTAATCTCAAGATGCTTGGGTTGATCAGATTTCCTATAGTCAGTACTGTTGCCAATGCTGCAGTTTTTTCTGGGTGGCTTCCCTGGACATATGTGTGAGGGTGGGTGGTGTCTGTGGTTATGGTTGACATTAAAAATCTGGCATTGAGTCACTTCCACTGTGACATGTGGCTGACATTCTAACTCTGACATTAGATTTCACAGGAGGAGCTTCTTTTAGATTTCAACAGAAACCAGCACTGTAAGGTTGACCTGAGCCTGGGCCTGAGCCCAGGGGATGCCTGATACAGGGAGGTGGATCTGTCTAAGGTGCTGACCCACATGAGTTCAATGCTGGGACACTGAGGTCTCTTCCTTGCTCTCAGCACTGATAGCAGCCTCCTTATAGGACTCACAAGAGGTCCATTCTGTGCTTCTGATCATTTACATTCACCTTTCCTCCTGAAGTTCAAGCATTTTCACTGAACATGCATTTGACTTTGTGCAGGCTATGTAGTTTCCCTACTCAGAAGGCTTGAGTGCCTGCTGCTGTGATTTTGTCAGAAGAGCCTTCCATGTGTGTAATCCCAGCACTCTGGGGGACTGAGGCAGGAGGATCAGTTTGAGGCCAGCCTGGGCAACTCACTGACTTAGCAAAAAAACCTGTCTCAAAATTGAAAATAATTTTTTAAAGGGCCTGGGGATATAGCTCAGTGCAAAGGCCTTGGGTTCAATCCGCATATGAATAAGTATAAATAAACAAACAAACAAATAAATAAGCTATAACCTCATGCAGCAAAATCGTACTGCTAAGGATTAGGTCAGACTGGGGCTCAACACCCATTGCTCACACGCAGCTATTTTGCTGGGCATTCTTTATGATGTGTATCTGTGGACACACACACACCTGCGTATTACAGTAGCAGCTGTGAGCCCGGGGTGCTGCACCTGCCCCAGCCTGGCCTCCTCCAGGGTCCTCTGTGGCACACTGTGAGTCACCAGTGCCACTTTTTCTCCAGCAAAAAGGAACTGTGATGCATCACAGAGGGAGACGAGAACAGCCCAGTTCTCAGGTCCCACGTTGAGCGTCTATCTGCGGGGCTCCTCATGGCTCCAAATTACTGTATGAAGCAGGATGCTGGCAAGAAGCAGGTGGCGCTCACCAAGTATCTGGCTGAATGGAGGGGCTGTTCTTGGAGGAGCAAGCAGAATTCAGGCACCAACAAGGACATAAGTGTTGGGAGGGTGCCCAAAGACAGCACCAGCTGGGACACAGACCACCTTGGCCGGAAGTGACAAGAGGGGTGTGATGAAGCCTGGTGACCCCGGGCCCTGCAAAGAGCTTGCAATGGGGTTGAGACCACAGAGGGCTGTGGCCATTGCCAGGTGCCTGGGAAGCAAGATTGGATCAGGTCACCTGGCGTCCCTCCCTGTTGACCCTCAGTGTCCCCACTGGCTGAAGCCAGAGCAGAAATGGAATGTCATGATGCAGATGGGATCAGCCAGACAGCACCATCAGCAGGGAACAGCAGGGTGGGCTGAATGGGTAAAGGGGACAGTGCCCTGTGTCAGTAAAAGGAGGGGATCGCAGCGAGAGGTTCATTGCTGTTCAGAAAAATCATGTGCATCCCTCTGTCCTGCATCCCAACTGTCATAGCTTGGCCACATCTGTCCTCTGGGGAAGCTGTGCTGTGGCTAGCTCAGAAGTGTCTGCACACACGTGAGTCCCTTTGCTCCAGAGCTTGAGTGGAAAAGAAAAGAGCGGCAGGGAGGAAGTGGGTGCTCTTCCGGGATAAGCCCTGCACTCACTGCACCCTGTAAAGCAGCCAAGGGGCCCGCAGGGCACTTTATTACTCCTCAGCACAACATCTGTCACTGAACAGGGCCAGAGGAACTGCAGGTTCAGGACACAAACCCAGCCAAAAATCCCTAAGGCCAGTGAAGGCACAATAAGCCTGGGCCATCCCTATCTGCAAGTGGGTCTGGTGCGCCTTTCACCTGTAAATTGTTCTTTTTCACTTGTGATTGGTCCCGCCCTTTTGACTTGTAAAGTGGACTACAGCTGTATCCCTAGGGACGGCTGTCACCTATGAAGGGGTGGTCTGCTTCCCTGCAGAAAGATGTGCTGCCTTTCACCTGTGAACAGAATCCTGGCTTCCTGTAGATTCAGAAGTTTTATAGGTTTTCACTCCCGAGGGTCCCATAAATATACCCAGCTCGAGGCTATTGAGTTTCCCTCTCTCTCCCTTGGAAAGGTCTGCTTCTATTTTTTTGAGAGTGTACTTTTAAGATTCTGCCTCTTAAATCCCTTTATGCCTCTTACCAGCATGTCCTAAAAATTCTTTTATTGTGATGGAAGCCAGCGAACTTGCAACCTGCCCCAAGGACGGTGTGAGTCGTCTCCATTTTCGGGCCTCCTTAGACCCTGCTCCCTGAGAGAAGGGCAGCACGTATCACTGTAAATTGCAAATAAAATTTCTAACTACATCATATCCCAATACTGTTACCCTATTATAATAAATTCCTCTTGGGGGAATTTTAGCTCATTATTTCTATTTTAAAATAAATAATCTTTTAACAACTATTAAAACATTTAGATTTTAAAAAAGAGAATAGATCTTCAGAAGTAAAATTATGGGTTTCCAAATCTTAAAATAATCTTTATATTTACCTCATATTATGGTAGTTTATAGGCAGTAGACACAAACTACCAAATCAAAAATAGCCCACAGCATTCACTCAGTATGGTTCCAAAGATTATGCATCTCCTTTGTTACCATGGATGGGGCTTCTTTCTAAATTCTTGGTGTCCTGAACAAAGAACTGGACAAGACACACCGAAAAGGTAGCAGAGTGTACATTTATTAAAGTAGAAAGGAGGCACACTCTACAGGATAAGAAAGGGCTCACAGCAGCCCCAAGGTACGGGAAAGGGTCCTTTTTCATGTAGAACTCCCAGGTTGGCTTCCTTCTCAGGCAAATAAGGCATGGGAACATCTGTCCTATCAAAAACCCACATGGGGTCCCACCACCTATAAATTATAATGTGGAAAACCTCGCTTGGCTTTCTACCAGATGTAAATGAAGGACTGGGAGCAGTGTCTTTTGATATTGGTTGTTCCCATACACAAAGAAATAATTGAAAAGAATATCTTCTGATTGGTCCTGCAAACAGCACCAGATTCAAAATGAAGGGTTGAAAATATTGCCTTCTGACTGGTTCTGAGCACTGTGCTTACGGCCATGGAGTCCTTTTGCTTCCTGTGTTCTGTACATGTCCTTGCCTTTTAGGAAATGTCTTCTTCATCCTGTTAGCCAGAGGCTTTGACACATTCTGCCCAGTTAGTTGCCTGGTTTGCCCCAACCCTGATCTCCTTTCCAACTTGGTATTAGAGACTGAACTGGGTAAAGGGAATACCATTATAAGCAAACAGAAGTATCTGGCTTTAAGGTGCCAACAAGCTGAGTAACACAGAAATTAGACAAATTGACCTTCAAAATGAGCATCACAGGTCAAGGAAACCTGTAAGAGGTCAGAGTAAGGGCCCCGGAACCATTGTGTGGAGGCCAGCCACCCCAGAGCATGCCATGCGGGCCCCATCCCTGGACCACGCCTCTCGGGCCGCGCGGTATCTGAATCAGCACTGCAGAGGTGCCAAGAGGCCCTAAAGGCCGTGGTTATGAGCCCCAGAAGATAGAGCAGAAGTGAACAACAGAGAGAGGGGCTCTCTGACTCTCCTTAATGAAAATTGAAGCCCACTGGGAAAGTGAAGAAAATCTCTACAATAAAGGCACACCAGACCACCGTGGTTGGTAAGTTGGTGGGATCAGCACCTCCCATAGGAACCCAAACTCGCTTCAGAGGGCAACTGGAACCTGCAGTAGAACTATGCAGAGTTCAACCCTGCAGGAGGTCAGGGAGCTCAACTTTGGCCTTGCAGCCAGAAATCAGCTTGAATCTCAGTGGAGTATGGCTGGCTTGCTGAGACTAATCTAATTAGATCTGCACACTGATGCTCATGTTGCCTACCAGGACATCAGACACATACCCTGAGGGAGGTCCTTTGTTTTTCTTTTTTAAAAATTTTACATATATATATATATATATATATATATATATATATATATATATGCTTTTCTCTTTTCTTTTCCTCTTTCTTTTTCTTGTTCTGCATTTCTCTCCCTCTTTGTTCCTTTTCCTGTCCTATTTCAGATTGTTTTTCCTCTCTTTCCTCCTCTCAATTGTTGTTATTCTTATAGGAAGGTGAATACAGTTTCTAGCTTCCCTATTGCTGTTAGTTTGATCTGTTCTTGCCTTTGTTCCTTCATTCAGTCTTTCCTTCTAGTCTTCAACGATTTCCCAAAATTCGCACGATCTTCCCATGTCCTCTGGTCTCACCTCTAACCTTTTCCTAACCTTCCACCTTGCTATCCCTCCCTCCCCACTCCTTCTAAGTCCTCATCCTGAAGGGTAAATATTTTATATTGAAAGGTTTATTTACTACAAACATATTTTGGGCTGGTCCTCAATTTTGATCTAGATCACCTGGTTAAAGGTGACAGATTCACTACTACCACAAATTGTCATTTTCTAAGCTATGTTTGATGCTGTTGTTTTTGCTGATTGTATCACTTGGGCTAAGGTGTTGTGATTGATCTAATCAGTTGTCCTCCCTAGTATACTGAAAACAAGATTGCCTAAGACTCATTAGAGACTCAAAGCCTAAAGGCCAGCTATACATGGAAGACACCTCTGAGAAGCAATCATTCCATAAGGTTTCTAAATGCAAGCAACAAAGGTACTCACAATAAGCAATATTGAAGTATCAGCCCAGGAATTAAACCAAAAATAGCACTACCAACAAAAATAGAAATGAGAAGACACCTAAGCAATGTGCAAATCCACACTTCCAGATCACCACAGGCAAATTCTGGGGTCAAAGAAGTGGAAAAAAATTGATAACCACCTGGAAACCCTGAACTAATTGCATGAGAAGTAACAAAACAGATGAATGAGGCTCTAGAAAAATCAAAAGAGAAATAATTTCCCACATAACTACAGAGATGGTGAGCAGAATGAAACATGTGATTAGAGACTCTAAATCAGAAACAGATAAAAAAAAAATAGATGAGCTCAGGACCATGATGGAAGCCATGAATGACCAGCATAGGAAAGAAATGGAAACCACGAAACAGATTCAAATGGATATCCAGGAGATTAAAAACTCCATTGAAAGTTTACACAGCAGAATGAGCCAGTGTGAGGACAAAATTTCAGATATAAAAGACAGGATTGTGGTTAGTGACCATGAAAAGAGAGATTTCTTAAAAAAGTAAGGGACCATGAGAGAAATTGATCCAGCAGCTGGTAGATGATGCAAAGAAGAATACCATAAGACTAATAGAAGTCAATGAAAAATCAGGAGAAAGCACAAATGACATAAAAAAACTGTTCACAGAAGTAATGGCAGAACACTTCCCAAGCAGAAGAAAATAATTTGACATACAGATAAGTGAGGCATATAGGATTCCAATTAGCCATGATTAAAAAAACTACACCTAGACATATAATAGTAAAACTCCCAGAAACCCAACAGAAGAACAAAATCCTACAAGCAGTTAGAGAAAAGAAACAAATCATCTACAAAGGAAAGCCCATCAGAATCACAACAGACTTTTCAACATAAACCCTCCAGTCAAGGAGAGCCTGGAGTGAGGTATTTCAAGCCCTAAATGAAAACAAATTCCAACCTAGATTGTTGTATCCTGCAAAATTATCTTTCAAAATCTATGGTGGAAATTAGATACTTCCACAACCAAGAACTCCTAAGAAACTTCATGAATATCAACCAACACTCCAAACAATTCTCAACAATATCCTAGAAAAAGACAATGAAGGTCACAACTCCATGAGGCTCAACAGAGCAAATCCATCAGGCAAAGCAAGAAATTAAAGGGAAAGGGGAAAAATAAAAAATAAAAGAGCCAAAAACAGTAAAATATCATGACAAGGATGAATCAATATGTATCAATAATAACCATCAATGTTAATGGCCTCAATTCACCAACCAAAAGAAATAGACTGGCAGAATGGATTAAGAAGCAAAATCCAACAATATGCTATATACAAGAAACACACTTAAATCAAAAAAAATTCATAGACTGAAAGTAAAGGGATGGAAAACAATACTCCATGTGACAGGAACCCAGAAAAAACCAGAGTTTGCTATTCTATTTGCAGACAAGGAAGATTTCAAACCAAAACTAATTAAGAGAGACAAAGAAGGTCACTACCACCTTGTAAAGGAAACAATCCAAGAGGAAGAGATGACAATCATAAATATATATACACCAAATACTAATGCTCCCAACTATATAAAACAAATATTAATGGATATGAAAAACCAAATAAGCAATAATACAATTGTATTGGGGGACTCAATACCCCACTGTCACAAATGGGCAGGTCATCTAGACAGAAAATCAACAATGAAGTACTAGAACTGCACCAAACTTTTGAACAAATGGATTTAATAGATGTCTACAGAGTGTTCCACTCCACAAAATCAGAATATACATTCTTTTCAGCTGCACACAGGTCATTCTCCAAAATTGACCACATGCTAGCTCATAGAACATGTTTAAGTAAATGCAAAGGAATTGAAGTTATCCTCTGTGTATTATCAGACCATAGTGCAATTAAACTGGAGATCAATAGTATAAGAAACCGCAAGAAATCCACAAACACATGGAAATTGAATAACACTCTCCTGAAAAACCAATGGGGCACAGAGGAATTTAAAGAAGAAATTAGTTTCTACAATTAAATGATAATGCCAAAAAAAACTATACAGGAACCTATGGGACACAATGAAAGTAGTTCTATGAGGGAAATTCATAGCAGTGAATGCCTATGCTAAAAAAAAAACCAGAATGAGCTCAAATAAACAATCTAATGCTGAACCTCAAGGTCCTAGAAAAAAAAGAGCAAGGCAAACCCAAAACTTGTACAAGGGAGGAAATTATAAAGATCAGAGCAGAAATCAATGCAATAAAGACTAAGAGAATGATACAAAAAAATCAATGAATCAAAGAGTTGGTTCTTTGAAAGAATAAATAAAATCAACAAAACCTTAGCCAACCTTATCAAAAAAAGGAAAGAAAAGGCTCAAATTCATGCAATTAGGAATGAAAAGGGTGAAATAACAACAAATCCAGCAGAAATCTAAAGGATCATCAATACCTACTTCAAGAAACTATACTCCAATAAAATGGAAAATACAGAAGAAATGGGCAGATTTCTAGATGCATATGAATCACCAAAGCTAAACAAAGAAGATATAAAAAATCTAAACACCCCAATTTCAATTGGTGAAATTGAAAACATAATTAAAAATTTACCAATGAAGAAAAGCCCAGGTCCTGATGGTTTCACTGGTGAATTCTACAAGAAATTTAGGGAAGAGCTAATGCCACCACTTCTCAAACTCTTTAATGAAATCGAAAAGGAAGCAATACTCAAAATTCATTCCTGGAAGCAAGCATTACTTTCATTCTGAAAGCAGACAAAGACCCAAACGAAAAAGAGAACTACAGACCAATCTCCTTAATGAACATAGATGCGAAAATCCTGACAAACAGATTACAGAGGATTCTGTCACAAATAGGTAGATCACCTAGACAGAAAATCAACAACAAAATACTAAAACTGAACCAAATTTTTGAACAAATGGACTTAATAGATGTCTATAGAATGTTCAGTCCCACAAAATCAGAATACACATTCTTTTCAGCTGCACATGGGTCATTCTCCAAAATTGAACACATGCTAGCTCATAGAACATTTTTACTTTCTGGCAAGATACTGCCAAACATAATACAGGGGATCACCAAGAACATCATACACCTGACCAAGTGGGATTCATCCCAGGGATTCAAGGATGGTTCAACATATGTAAACCAGTAAATGTAATACAGTACATTAACAGACTCAAGGACAAAAACCATGTGATCATCTCAATAGATGAAGAAAAAATGTCCGACAAAATCCAACACCCATTTATGATAAAAACTCTACAGAAAATTGGAACAGATGGTCTTTATCTCAATCTGATAAAGGTTATCTATAAAAAACCAACAGCCAACATCATACTAAATGGTCAAAAACTGAAAGCTTTCACGCTAAAATCAGGAACAAGACAAGGATGTTCACTATCACCATTCCTGTTCAATATAGTTCTGAAAACATTAGCCGCAGCAATTAGACAAGAGAAAGAAATAAAGGAATAAAGAGGAAAAGCAGAAGTTAAACTGTCATTATTTGCTGATGACATGATACTCTACAAATCTCTGCTAAAAATCTTTTAGACTTAATTGACAGATGCAGTAGAGTAGCTGGATACAAGAACAACACTCAAAAATCAATAGAGTTCTTGTACACAAATAACAGACTCAGTGTGAGAGAAATTAGGGAAAGAATTTCTTTCACAATAGCATCCAAGAAAAATGAAATATCTAGGAAAAAATCTAATGAAGGGAGTAAAAGACCTCTACCTTGAAAATCACAACACTCTGAAAAAGACTGAAAAGGATATCAGAAAATGGAAAGACGTCCCTTGCTCCTGGGTAGGAAGAATCAATATAGTAAAAATGACCATACTTCCAAAACTGCTATATAGATACAATGAAATCCCAATTGAAATCCCAATAGTATATTTCACAGAACTAGAGAAAACAATCCAAAAATTCATTTGGAACCAGAAGAGATTTAGAATAGCAAAAGCAATTCTAGGCAAGAAAGACATGACAGGGGGTATCACAATCCCCAACCTGAAACTATACTACAAAGCCACTGTGATTAAAAATAGCATGGTACTGGCAAAGAAACAGACCTAAGGATCAGTGGAATAGATTAGAAGATGCAGAGACAAGTGCAGACACACTCAGCCACCTCATCTTTGACAAAGGAGCCAACCACTCTCACTGAAGGAAAGATAGCCTCTTTAATAAATGGTGTTGGAAAACTGGATTTCAACTTGCCACAAATTAAAACTAGACTCATATCTTTCACCATGCACTAAACCAAAATTGAAATGGAACAAAGATCTAAATATTAAAACAGAAACACCAAACTTGCTGGAGGATATGTTAGGTAGGACTCTTGAAGACACTGGCGTAGGAAAACACTTTATGAACAAATCCTCAGTAGCACAGGAACTAGCACAAAGAATCAACAACTGGGATCTCCTCCTATTAAAAAGCTTTTGCACTGGAAGAGAAACCACCAACAGAGCTAAGAGACAACACACAATGTGGGAAAAAATTTTTACTAGCTGTTTCTCAGACAAAGGACTACTATCTAGAATACACAAAGAACTTAAAAAATTCAGACCCCCCAAATTTAAAGACCCAATCCAAAAAATGGGTATCTGAAATGAACAGACATTTCACAGACAAAGAAGTAAAAGCAGCAAATAAACATATGAAAAAATGTTCAACATCACTGGTCATTTGAGAGATGCAGATGAAAACAACACTGAGATTCCACCTCACTCTAGAGAGAATGGCTATCAAGAAATCAACCAATAACAAATGCTGGTGGTGGTGTGGGGAGAAAGGAACCCTTCTCCACTGTGGGTGGGAATGCAGACTGGTGAAACCACTGTGGAAATCAATATGGAAATACCTCAAAAAACTAGGATTAGAAGTCCCATTTGACCCCGCTATTCCCCTGCTGGGTATATTCCCAAAAGAATGAAAAGAATCATACCACAGCAATATATGTGTACCCATGTTTATAGTGGCATAGTTTGTAATAGCTAAAGCTTGGAAACAGCCCAAGTGCCAATCAACTGGAAACTGGATAAAGAAGATGTGGTTTTTTTATAAAATGGAGTACTACTCAGCCATAAAGAACGAGAAACTAGAGTCATTTATAGCTAAATGGATGCACTCTGAGGCAATACTGCTAAGTGAAATAAATAGAACACATGTGTAAATACTGAATAGTCTCTCTGGTGTAAGGAACTGAAAGTTTAAATAAGGATCAAAATGTATAATAGGTAATGTGAAACAGGAAGGAAAGGTCTAAAGGGGAAGAGGAAGTGGGAGGAGTAGGGGAAAGGAAAGAAGGGAAAGAAAAAATATGAGAAAAGGCAAAAATGGAAACAAAGTCTTTGTAAATAGGGAAGGTTGGAGGGGGTGAAGGGAGGGCAGGGGAATGGGGAAAAAATAAGAACCAAGATACATCATGTAAAGGTACGAGATCCCAATGATGAATGTAACTGTATTGTATACCTAAAATGTACCAATAAACTTAATGAAAAATAAAGAGGTCAGAATAAGGTCTCTTATCTTCTCATCCCAAGCCTTTCTCTGCAGAAGCCATGAGAATCCTCTAAACTCTGGGTAGCTCCAAGGTCTCACCTGTCCTTCATCCTTGCTGGTCACAGCCACATGGAAAGCCCAGACCTCCTTTCTCACTGCACTTCTTGCCACACAGCTTATGTATCCCCTTCCAGAATCGCAGCCTTCAATCTCCTCACTTCCAAACCCCTCCCACTGTGCCTTGGGTTCCTGGTCAGTCAGTATTGATGTCCCATTTATCCAAGCCATTTCCCTGGAAGTTCTCTCACTTCTTTGTTAGAGTGAAGACTTTTCCTTCCACGAGGACTTTGCTTTTCCTATAGTAAACATTAAATGGAGGCTGTTTTTCTCCAGCGCTGCTGTTCCCAGGGGGTGTTGCACTTGTCTTCATTAATAATTCTAGGCTAACACCTCCTTGCCTCTATGGGAGTCTCCACTCTGCATCTCCTGCTCTGAGGTAGGAATAACTTACTGCTCTACTTCTGTAGCGATGGCTCCCCTTCATCCTTTGCAGGTTTTACCTCTGGCTCACTATCATTCAGTCCCATACTATTCCTGTTATAATTCCATTTGCATCCACTCGGCCTTTTATGTTTAAGTAGTTGGACAATAGCAGTATAAGGAAACAAAAACCACAAGAAACCTATATGGCTATTTTAAAATCAAATAAAAGGTCTCAAGACAAAGAATAGTACCAAAGATAAAGAAATATTTCTTAATGTTGAAAGGCCAAATTGTCAGGAAAATATAGCAAATACAAATATATGTGATTTTCTATGGTACTGGGGATTGAATATAAAGCCTTTCCACTGAGCTACATCCTCACACCCCTAGATCTATTTTTCTGAGACAGGATCTCACTAAGTTGCTAATTTTCTCAGACTGGGCCCAGATTTGCAATCCTCTTGGTGCAGGCTCCCACAGTTCTGGAACTGATTACAGGCAGGCACCACCACATGCAGCTATCTGCATGCGTCCAATAACAGCTTCCACACCCTTTGAGGAAAAACTAATACAAATGAAAGGAGAAAATCCCAACCAAACTCATAATCTAGATTTTAACATCTTCTCTTAGAAACTTGAAAAATCAACAGAGCAATAAATAAAAACATAAATATGAAGAACACAAACAACTCTCTTAACAGATCTGACTTTCTATGAAATATTAACCCCCAACCTGAGAATGCATTTCCTTCCCAAGTGCATATGACTCACCAAGATAGACTTGGTAAAGTTAGAAGAACTGAAATCATGCAGGTATCTTCTCTACCTACAGTGTGATTAAATTATGAATCATTAACTATTAGATGTCAAAGAAAGCACAAATAAAACCACAAAAGAAATTAGACTATATTTTCAACTGAGTGATAATGAAAATAAATCAAATTTGTATTGATAAGCTAAAGCAGTAATCAGAGATAGTTACAGCTTTAAACTGTATTAGAAAACATAAAAGTGATGAAAATATGTAATATTCCTCCCCAAGAAGCTATGGAAAGAAGAGCACAATAAACTCTAACTGGTAGGACCAAAAGAAAAAAAACCCATGAATCTATGAATCAGAAAACAAATAAGCAGTAGAGAAAAATAAAGCCAAATGCTGATTTACTTAAAGTGGCAACAGAATTGATTGTCCCTATATTAGCTTTCCTGTTGCTGGACAAAATATTGGATACAACTTAAATTATGAATGATTTAGTTTAGTTTGCTGTTTAAGAAAATTCAGTCCATAGTTATCTAGTTACAGTGGAAGAACATCGTGGGAGAAAGGTATGGATGAGCAAAGCTGCTTAGTTCCTGGCAGCTGGGAAGCAGAGCATGAGAGCCGTCCCAGGGAACAACAGGCAAGGGGCCTTATGATGGTCCCCAAGACCATGCTTCCAAGACCCACCCAACCACACACAAGCATGAGCTTTGCTAATCTACAAGGCATTTCTTAATTCAGTGAAGTTAAAATGTCAGGATTAATGGTCACAACCATTCCTTGTCAATGTCTCATCCAAACACATTTTCTTAAACCATACTTCATCTCCAAATAAAGTCAAAATTCTGCCTTACATAACACAATTATCCTGCATGCAACCAGGGATGCCATCATCCCTTACCTATAGTCTAAGTAGTTTCGGCATTTTTCAAAAGTCCAAGTCTCTTCTGAGACTCATGGCAAACTCTTACTTGTGAGCCTCTGTAAAATTTTTTTAAAATTACATAATAACAAGGTACAATGGCACAGGATAAATATTCACATTTCAAAAAGGAGAAAGAAGAGGACAGAAAAGAATTGGACTAAAGTAATGCTGAAAACCAGCAGAGCAAACATAAAATCTGCATCTCTATGTCCAGCACCCAGGGTACATGGTAGTAAAATGTGAGTTCCAAAAGGCTTAGGTAGCCTTGTCAGTTGGACTCTACAGGGCCTTTCTCTGGGGCTGGCTCTATTCACAGCCTGCATCTTTCCTTGGCAGGCATCCACAATTCTCCTATGTCTGACTTCCTGGGGTCTCCACTGTACCTTCAGCTTCACTCCCATAGCTTTATGCTCTACTCTCTCAGGGGCTCCTCATCTGGGCTCCTAGGCCTTCCTTTGAAATCTGGGTGAAAACCTCCCTGCCCCACAACTCTTGCATTTTGTATGCCAATAAAAGTAGCATCACATGGACAATGTGAGAGGGCGCTCTCAGAGGAAGCAGTAGCCTAGCTCTCTTGCTCCATGGCTGCAGTGATCTCCAAGGGCTTGGATGGCTGAGCACGGTGGAATGAATCCCAGGGAACACATTACTCAGAGTCCCTTCCTGATCAGGGGCTCCAGAAACTCTTCTCAAAAGAAAGCTTGACACTTTTGCACCCTTGGGGATTTTTGCATGCTGATTTTTGAATCCCACAACTTTGCCGAATTCAACTCTAAAAGTTTTTTTTTCTTTTTCCTGTTGTTTTCAAGGTTCAGAATGAGGTCTTTGTATTTTATAGTTACCAATGTCTTTTTGAAAGTAAAATTTTGTGATCTATACTTAATTGGTAGAAGTTGAAATTGCATTTTTTGCTGTTTTGGTTAAAAAAATTTTATCTGCTTTACTTTTTGTTTGATCTCAAGCCCTTGATCTGGGGTGCAACTGCAATCACAACACAGCTCTTTAAAGAGGAAATTGTCTAGATTGCAAGAAGTGCTACCACTTAGTTCTCCAGAATTCTAAAACATAAATTGTATACCCCAGCAGGCAACAATTTTACATAATATATAAGATTACAATATATTACATAGGCACAAATAAGTTATATTTAATATATCCTACATTTTAATAAGATTTATGCATTTTATTTTAAATTCTTTTTATCATAACAACAAACATTGCTTTAAATGTTTTAGATTTTGAAAACATACTTGTTTTTGACTGAATGAAAACTGATGTATTCCTAGCTAAATGGAGTTGACATCAGCAATATATTGGAAACTAATTCTAAATAGGTTGAGGTATAACTTCAATAAACAGAATGAGAATTATTTTGGGAAATGGAATGAGTAATATAGAGGTCTACATAGAGGTAGCACCTCCAACATTTTATAGAGGAAACATCAAAGATAAAAGACTAATTCTTTAATGCTTTCCATGAACATTAAAATTATCACCCTCAAATGTTTAAGAAAGTATCAATTGTGTATTCAGATAGGATTTAAAGACCTTTATTGGCCACTTTACATCATGTTTGTAGTTCATCTTTTAAAGAGTGGCTTATACTAGTGTTAACAATTTGTTTTCTAATTTGTTTCATGCTTCACTACCTCCTTTTGAAATAGAAGTGGGAAATTTTTCTCTTACAGATGAGAAAAGCATTGGGACTAATTCAAATAAAGATGAGACTGCTGCAAATCAGCAAAACATAAGAATTAATTTTGCCACTGTGGGTTCCAGGGCTATTTGTGCTGCAGAATAGAGGCAGAGGTTCAATTATTCAAAAATAAAACAGAACACATTGGCGAGGGTGATGAGAAGAAGGAACAGAGGGTCGGTACAGATGGCAGGTGACTGCACTCTGTATGCCCTGTTGATGTTTCTATCCTTCTTATTGGCATATGGGTCATTTTAGGCTTTACTCCTTGCCTGAGGAGTATGTGTATTTGTTTTAATGTGACAAATTGGAAGATCCATCTAAAATGGTGTCCTTATTTTTAGCAAACCTTTTAGAGTATTGATAATTTATGCAAATGACGTCCTATTTCTTCTTAAGGAAAGAACTCCTGAGAGTCAAGTACACTTTACCTTCAAAGGTTGGCTTTTTCCTGTCTTTTCTTTTTTCCTTTGGTCAGCCTATAGCTTGGGTTCACATCAGTCCACATAGTGAAATTTGAGAAGAGCCCAGAGACACTTTCTCAGTGGTAGCAAAGAGTTGCTGTCCTTTGTGCTGCTACCAGCCGGGACAGCAGTCATGAAACCTGGCCAGGCACACTCTTGTGTCTCCCTGAGAGCCCTGTGGCCCCCAGGTATGATCTCCCCCATGTCATCATGGAGCTGTGGCAGCCATGAACTCTGTCTTTTATATCCCAGGCAAAGTTGCCAATGTGTTCCCTCACCTTACACAGAAATATACTTTATACATCTGTTCCTGACACTTCTTTTTCTCTTTGTTCAAAGCAATATCCTGTCCTTCTTTAGTGAATCTCTATTAGCCTGAGCCATTAATTTTGTGATTTTTGTATATGCATTTTTTTTAAAAGATGGGAGATTATTCTTTCTTTAGCTGAAAATAACCCTAAAATGTCAATTTTCCAATATTGTCACCAAAAAGAAGTTGAAAATTTCAACCATAATTGAGTAGTTACCTACCATGATTACTTCTGTGTTCTGTGTCTCTAATATATGTGCAGAAATACACAACTTGAGGAATTACCCCATCTTTCCTTGTCCTCTGACCAGTGGCCATCCTCACCTGAACCTGAGTTGGGAAGGCAGTATTAACACTAGAGGCGAGAGAGGAGAAGAGTCTTGGAGTTAAGGCCAAAGACCATAATCTATCTTGAGCACGTTAGAAAAACAATTCACCTTTAAGGGAGGAAGAGATTTTTTCAAAGAAGGAAGAGTCTTGGAGGATGAGATGATTAGTTTTACATGTCACCTTGACTACAACAAGGGATGATGTTGAACATTTTTAATATATTTATTTACTGCTCTTACTTCTTTATCTGAGAAATATCTGTTCATTTCAGATGCCCATTGTTGAATTGGGTCTTTAAATTTGGGGGGTCTGATTTTCTTCAGTTCTTTATATATTCTAGATAGTAGTCCTTTGTCTGTAGTACAGCTGCTAAAAATTTTTGCCCACATTGTAGGTTCTCTCTTACCTCTGCTGGTGGTTTCTCTTGCAGTGCAGAAGCTTTTTAATAAGATGAGATCCCAGTTGTTGATTCTTTGTGCTAGTTCC
>NW_004624896.1:1953475-2016034 GCF_000247695.1 Heterocephalus glaber | reverse complement strand
AATAAATGTAATACACTATATCAATAGAGCCAAGGACAAAAATATATGATCATCTCAATAGATCCAGAAAAAGCATTTGACAAAATCCAATACACATTAATGATAAAAACCCTACAAATATTGGAATAGACAGTCTCTACCTCAATCTGATAAAAGTCATCTATGAGAAACCAAAATCCAGTATCATACTAAATGGTCAAAAACTGAAATCCTTCACACTAAAATCAGGAACGAGACAAGGATGTCCACTATCACCACTCCTGTTCAATATAGTCTTGGAAACATTAGCCACAGCAACTAGACAAGAGAAATAAAAGGAATAAAAATAGGAAATGAAGAAATCAGTGTCATTATTTGCAGATGACATGATACTTTATATAGCAGACCCCAAGAACTCCACCAAAAGTCTTCTAGACTTAATAACCAAATTTAGTAGAGTAGCTGGATACAAGGTCAACACACAAAAATCAATAACTTTCCTCTACACGAACAACAGACTGACTGAGATAGAAATAGGGCGAACTATTACTTTCACAATAGCATCCAAAAAACTGAAATACCTAGGAATCAACCTAACAAAAGAAATGAAAGACCTCTTCTCTGAAAACTATAGCTCTATGAAAAGAGAGATTGAAGACGATATCAGAAAATGGAAAGACATACCTTGCTCCTGGATAGGAAGAATCAACATAGTGAAAATGGCCATACTTACAAAACTGCTATATAAATTCAAGGCAATCCCAATTGAAATCCCAGCAGCACACTTCATGGACCTTGAGAAAACAATCCAAATACTCATTTGGAACAAGAAGAGACCCAGAATAGCAAAAGGAATTCTAGGTAAAGGAGACATGGCAGTGGGTATTACAACCCCCAACTTCAAACTATACTACAAAGCTACTGTGAAAACAACAGCATGGTACTGGCAAAGAAACAGACCCAAGGATCAGTGGAATAGATTAGAAGATGTGGAAACAACTGCGGGCATACTCAGCAACCTCATTTTGACAAAGGAGCCAACCACCCTCACTGAAGGAAAGATAGCCTATTTAATAAATGGTGCTGGAGAAATTGGATTTCAACTTTCCAAAGACTAATACTAGACCTATATCTCTCAACATGCCCTCAACTAAAACTGAAATGGATTAAAGATCTAAATATTAAAACAGAAATGCTGAACCAGCTGGAACAGAGGTTAGCTAGAACTCTTGAAAACATTGGTGTAGGAAAAGATTTTATGAATAAAACCTCAGTTGCCTGTGAACTAGCACAAATAATCAACAAGTGGGATCTCTTCTTACTAAAAAGCTTCTGCACAGCGAGAGAAACCACCAGCAGTGTGAAGAGACAACCCACAATGTGGGAAAAAATTTCACCAGCATTCCCTCAGACAAAGGTCTACTATTTCAAATCTATAAAGAACTTTAAAAAATCAGACCTCCCAAATTTAAAGACCCAATCCAAAAATGGGCATCTGAAATGAACAGACATTTCTCACACAAAGAAGTAGAAATGGCAAATAAACATATGAAAAAATGTTCAACATCACTGGTCATTCAAGAGATGCAAATGAAAACAAAGCTGAGATTCCACCTCACCCTAGAAAGAAAGGCTGCTATCAAGAAATCAACCAATAACAAATGCTGGCAGGGCTCTGGGGAAAGAGGAACCCTCCTCCACTGCTGGTGGGAGTGTAGACTGGTGCACCCACGGTGGAAATCAGTATGGAGATACCTCAAAGAAGTAGGGCTGGAAGTCCCATTTGACCCAGCTATTCCACTGCTGGGGATCTTTCCCAAAGAATTAAAAGAATCATACCACAGTGATATATGTTCACCCATGTTCATAGCAGTAGTTTGTAATAACTAAAACTTGGAAGCAGTCCAAATGCCCATCAACTGGAGAATGGATAAAGAAAATGTGTTTTTAAATAAAATGGTGTACTACTCAGGAAAAATAAAGAGAAATTACAGACATTTATTGCTAGATGCATGCACATTTAGGCGATGCTCTTAAGTGAAATAAATAAGACACGCATATGTAAATACCGAGTAGTTTCTCTAGTGTGAGAAACTGAAAGTGTAAATGAGGACTAAAAGGTATAATAGATAATGTGAAATAGGAAGAAAAGGGGCAAAGGGGAAGGGGAAGTGGGAGGGGTAGGGGAAAGGAAAGAAGGGAATGGAATTAATATGAGAAAGTAAAAAAAGGAAACAAAGTCTTTGTAAATAGTGAGGGATGTAGGGGTTGGAGGGTCGGGGAAGCGGGAAAAATAAGAACCAAGAGAGACTATGTAAAGGTGCAAATTTCCAATGATGAATGCCATTATATTGTATACCTAAAATGTACCAATAAAAGGATATACAGTTAAAAAAATAAAAATTAAAAATAAGAGAAAAATTTTTTGCAAATAACAAATAAAAAATAAAAATAAAGGGCCTCCTTCAGGGTATGTCTCTGCTGTCACAATAGACACATGGACAGCCATGTGCAGATATAAGCCAATTAGTCTCAGCAAGCCAGCAGCAGACCCCTGAGATTCAGGCAGATTTCTGGCTGCAAGTCCCAAGTTGAGCTCCCTGTCCTTCTGCAGAGTTGAACTCTGCAAGGTTCTACTGCAGGTCCAGCTGCCCTCCCCTTGAAGATACTCCAGGCTCTGATGGGAGGTGGTGATCCCTCAAACCTACCAAGTAACAGAGGTCTGGTGTGCCTTTATTGCAGAGATTCTCTTCACTTTTTCAGTGGGCTTCAGTTTTCATCAGGGAGCCTGAGAGAGGGCCTCTCTCTGTTGCTCACTTCTGCTCTGTCTTCTGGAGCTCAGGACAATGGCCTTTATGACCCCCTGTGCCTCTGTAGTGTGGACCCAGGTACCAGGACAGCCAGGAGGCCATTGGCGGGGGGTGCTGCAGGCACCTGCAAGGGTAAGCTGGTCTCTGTGGGTGGGGACAGAGGGGGGCTCCACGCTGCCAAGGTCCCCACCATGGGCTGGCTGGTCGCTGTGGGCAGCTTTAGGGGTTTCAGTTCACCACCAGTTGGCTCTGTTGCTTTTGAATCTGTGATGGGGCAACTTATGATGGGAGGGAGTATATGGTAGAGCAGATTGACTCATCTCCTGCTCCAACCAGTAATCTTGGTGGGAGACCTCCAAAATGATACAGGGGGAAGAGATGTAACTTCCAAACCTACTAGATATCCAATATGCGAGTTCATGTTCTCTAAAATTGAAGAATGAATTCTAGGAACAATGGAGGTCAAGAGGAGGAAAAATTTATTGGGAGAAAGAAAGCCTCTCAACTCATGAATTTTAAAAAATATGTTATTTAATTTTAGACTATCAAGGGCGTCTTCTAGATTTCTTTCTGTTATTTATGACTATTTAAACCCATTGTGGTCTGAGAACACACTTTGTATACTTCAATCACTTTAAATTTGAGGGTGTTTAGTGACCCAGGATTTATAATACCTTGAAGAGAGTTCTATGAGCCTTTGAAAGGAGTGTGTATTCTGCTGTTTCCAGGTAGAGTTTTCTATAAATGTTAATGATACCTAATTGATTGATGGCACCATTCAGTTTTTCTGTAAGCTTATTGATTTTCAAGTTCCTCTTTTGATTACTTAGTGAGGATGTTGAAAGTCTCCAGTTATAATTCTGGGCTTATCTATTATCCTTTCAATTCTTGCTTCATTTTTCCTCTTCTGTTGCTTAGAACTGTTAGGTTTTCCTTGTGAATTTACCAATTTATCATTATACAATGAGCACTTTTATCCCTGGTAGTTTTCCCTGCTCTGAAATTTACTTTATCTGACATTATCATAGAGATTAGTATAGGGCTAAAAAAATCGCTTACTCTGTATTTTATTCCGTGAACGGAATGCGCCTTGGTTCTCTACCCTTCTTCGTGACTGACTCATACATGTATCAGCACACTGAGGGAACGTGAAGACTCATCTGAAGCAA
The DNA here is from genome assembly GCF_000247695.1 of Heterocephalus glaber. The sequence continues at coordinate 2,012,076 of NW_004624896.1, read as the reverse complement.
CTAAGCAGCACTGAAATTCTCCTTGGAGAATCCAGTCACCTCAGCGGCAAAGTCAAAGGGCACTCACTTGGTTTAGCAAATGCAACTCCTGGATGTTTTGCTGTCCTAAAGACACTATTTAATATACAATGACACGTGCAAATGCCTCAGGAAACCAAACAATGAATCATCCTATTTCTTATTGCTCAATTATTAGATTGTCCTTTGTAGATCTTTGTCTTATGAACCTTTGCTTGTAATTACTGCTGAATAGGCATTCGGAGTTGTTAGACATGTGTTCTACTCGAATGTGACATCACGAGAGGTCGCCTGCGAACCTGCCTCCCGAGGTCAGTCTGTCAGTCCCTGCGGGTCACACCCTAGGCTGTGTGTGGCCAGGCGGAGGGGTCTGAGCCCCGCTCTGACGTTACTGCCCTGCCTTGCCTCACAGATACAGGCACAGCACGTGAGGCCCGGCGTTTGCCCGGTGCTCCCAGGTCCACCTGCTCTGCTCCCCTCTGCGAGGTACCAAGGCTCTGGAACCCTCTTGGCATGAAAGGTTTATGCTTTTGTGTTGCTGTGTGGAGGAAAATGACTCTCTCCTCTTCAATAAAAATAACACATACAGTACTCAATGATTTTTCTAAGCAGACTGTAGAATGATCTGGATTGCATCCCCACAGTGTCTTCTGGAGCAGGGCTTTATTTTAATCCTATTTTACAGAAAAGGGAACTGAGGCACAGATAGGCTGAGCAGCCTCCTCTTGGGGCTGGTCACCCCTGAATGGGACAGAGAGCGCGCCCTCCCCAGCAGGTCTGATCTGCAGTTACTTCGCAGGGTCCCCCAAAGTGGGTGATGTAGTTGAGAAGCCCAGGTATGGACGGATTTATTTGGCTGGGCAGCTATTTTGGACAATTCAGCCTTTGTTACCAAGTGGCTTATTTCCTGGCCCCTTTCCCCTTAGATTAATGTTCATTTAAGAAAGCCCCTACTTCTCACCCTGCCCTGCAGAAGGGCTCCCGTCAGTTGCTCCTAGCAGTTTGTTATTCTAAGTGGATTCTGCCCTTCACAGAGCCCAGGCCAGTGCCACTCCCCACAGGGCACACCTTCCACAGTGCCCCACCCCTCCTGGCAGCCCCCCACTTAGGAGTCGCTGATCTGATCCCTCTCTCTGCACGGCTGGCTCACCACAGTCCCTAGCTGTCTGCTGAGAATCCCGCGTGTGTCCTTGGGTCTTTGCTCAGATGTCCCCCTTCTGTAAGTCCCAACCCAAGCTATTTAACACAGAAGCTGGGGGCCTTTGTGTTAAGTGGAATAAGCCAGGCACACAACAGATCCCTGCCACCCCACCTCTGTCACATGTGGAACCCTCAGAAGTGGATTCTCAGAAGTTGGGTGCCACGGGGGCAGGGGAGGAGGGGACTGTGGGGGAAGCTGGTCAGTGGTGCAGTGACCCCGGGAGACAGAAGGAGTAGGTCTGGGACCACCGCACAGTAAGGTGACTACAGTCCATACAGCTTCGAGAGCAGCTGGGAGAGAGGACTTTGAACACTAGGGTAAAGAGCTGATGGGCATGGTGCTGCTCCTATTTGATCATGAGACAATCTGTGGCCACATGCGGCCCAGGTGATACCTGCTGGGTAGCAGTGAGACACCTGTCCCGTCTGCTTTGAGTGGTCTCCTCATGACCCTCTGCCCTCTGAGGGTCCCCACCCATGCTACCCCTGCAGCTCAGCTCATTCCACGCTTCATGCTCTACGCCACTGCATCCACTCCCAGGACTCTCCACTAATGCCACGGTGCTTCCTGCAGTGCTGCTGACACATCTGTCTGGTCCTAGGAAAGGACAGCTCAGCGTTCCCCCCAGGACTGTATCAGGACAGAGGCAGAGGAATCTGCACTCGCTTCCAGCACTGTACACCAGGCTGTGGCGCTCATCCTCAGCACGTGAAGAGAATTTTCCACCCGTGGCCTCCTCACACTGCTCCCTGTCTTCTCCGTCCCACTGAAGGTTGGACCTTACCCTGGGCCCTTCCCGACTCTAGAAACCACAGAGGAACAGCTTCACCGCCACTCTACATGTTCCAGGCCCTGTATTACTGGAGACATAGGCCACTGATGTGCTCTGCAACCAAGGGTGCAAAGGCACTCTTCTCTTGGGCCCCAAGCTTCCTTTCCCTGAATCATTCAGGTTTCTTCAGAGACAGATAGATAGAGGTAGATGGAGGGAGAGAGAGACAGAGACAGAGGGAGGATGAGGAGGAGAAGGAGGAGAGAGGAGAAGAGAAGAATGAGGGAGGGAGGGAGGGGTAAGGGAAGTGGGAGGGGAGGGGGAAAGATAAGGAAGCAAAGGAAACATTATGAGAAAAGGGAAAAATGGAAATAAACTAAATAGGGAAGGGTGGAGGGGATGAAGGGAGGGCAGGGAAAGGGGAAAAAATAAGAACCAAGATGCATCATGTACAGGTACAAGCACCCAGTGATAAATGTAAACGTATTGCATATGTAAAATGTACCGATAAAAGAGTTTAAGCCAAAAAAAAAATTCATGAGTCAAAAAAGAAGCCTCAAACCTGACAATACTTTGGATAAAATGACAATGATGACATTCAATATTTGTGGAACGCAGTTAATGCCATGTTCAGAGGGAAATTTATAGGATTACAATGCTTATTGATGAGGAAGAAAGGCTGCAAATCAACAATATCTTCACCTTACATTAGTAAAAGAAAAACAAAAGAATAATAATGATAGGCAGAAATCAATGAGCTTGAAATAAAAAATATATAAAAATCATTATAAGTAGGCTCTTTAAAAAACTAAATAAAGCTAATGCACCTAAAAAAGAGAGGATGAAAAAGCCACACTTTACCTTATCAGCAGCTTTACTGCTGTCCTCTTCACTGACAATAAGGGATAAACCAGTACTCATAAATAATACGGACACTGAGGATGATAAACACCAAAACAATGCTATACACATAAAGTTGATAATTTTGGTGGAAATGACCAGTTTTAAAAAGTCACAAGCTACCAGGAGTAACTCATTTAAAAAAGTCAATAATCTGCCTAGGTTTGTACAGTACATGCTTAGTTAATGGAGTTAATAACTTAAAACCTTCTAAAGAGCAAAATCTCAGGTCTATGCAGCCTCCCTGGTAAAGTTTACCAAACACTTAATGAAAAATGGGACACTTCTCAATTCACTTTGATATCCATATAAGAAAAACCTATAAAGAACCCCATAAGGGCCCGGGGTCTAGCTTGGTGGGAGAGGACCTACTACCGCTGCTCTTACTATTTTCAGGTATGAACTCCAGCTCCACAGAAAAATCAAAATAATAGTGACGTACAAATAAAACTACAGTCTAAAATTTTTTGTATTAAGCATGAAAATGCATGACAAAATACATGCCAAGTCCAGCAAGATCTAAAAAATCTTCATACATCATGACCAGGCTTGTAAATGTCAAGAGTGCAAACTGATTCAGACTGAAAGTCAGCCAGGGCAGTCCATCACAGCATCAGAGCAGAAGGAAAGATGGCACCTTTATGTTCACTGATGCATAACAGGTATTGATAATTTTTATACCCATGCATGGTAAAAACTGTCAGCAAACTGATAAAATGCATCTGCAAAACAAATAGAAATATAAAACAAAGTGAAAGGAGGAAATAACTTCATATCTCAGCACTGAGATTGTACTTCATGGTGCAGGAACGAGTTTTTCCCCCTCTGAGCAAATTTAGGAAACTTGTCTGCTCCCCACTTCTCCTTAATGTTGCCCTCACTTGGGAAGGAAATGAGAGGAAAGGAAAGGAAGACTGGCAGGGAGGAAGAACGTGCAATTGCAGGTGACAGAACTGTTCCTGTAGAAGACAACAGAGAGTTGGCCAAAAAGCTCTTTGAACAAAAAGTGAATTTACCAAATAATTGGAAACTGAAAAATTTTAAACGTCATGTTAAAGAGCTCAGTGTGAAAGCTACAGAATGAAAATGAAAGAACTGAAAGGACTAAAGGAATGAGGAGACATATACGGATGACTCAAATCTAGATCAATGCAGTGGAATGGAATAAAGAGTCCGGAAAGACATCCACACAAATTGGCCAATTGGTATTTTTTATAAATATTGAATAGCAAATCAAAGGAGAAGGAATAGTTTATTCATCAAATGTTGAAACAATTGGACATCCATATCAAAAAATAGAGGAAGAAAAAAACCCAAAGAACCTCGGCTTATACCTCATACTCTATATAGCAATTAGGTAAAACTGGAGCACATTTAACTGCAAAATGTAAAGGCATAATTACTTTAGACGAAAGCACAGGGAATAATTACCTTATCTTGGATTAGGGAAAGTTATCAGACATGATAAAGAGCAATTCACAAAAGTAGTATTGATAAATGAGACTTCATAAAAATATTTGTTCTTCAAATGAGAGTTAAAGGAATAAAAAGGTAGTGATGACTTGGAAGAAAATACTGGCAAAACACACACGTGAGCCATTAGAATGGATGAAACTTGAAAGACTGATAATGCCAAGTGTTGTAGAGGATTTGTAGGAAATAAAACTCTCGCATACTCTATGGGTAGAAATGTGGAATACTTTAATTATTTAAGGAGTTTGGCAGTTGCTGCAAAAAGTAAATATTCACCTACCATAGTGTCTGTTTCACTTCTAGGTATTTCTTTCTAATTTTTTTATTCATTAAATTTATTGGTACATTTTAGGTATACAACATGATGACATTCATCATTGGGAATTTGTAAGTTTACATGATATATCTTGTTTCTCATTTTTTCCCTATTCCCCTGCCCTCCCTTCAACCCTCCCTATTTACAAAGGCTGTTTCTGCTTTTTCTTTTCTCATATTTATTCTTCTCCCTTCTTTCCTTTCCCCAACCCTTCCCACTTCTCCTTCCTCTTCTCCCTCCCCTTTGGAACTTTTCTTCCTATTTCACATTATCTATTACACATTTTGATCCTCATTTACACTTTCAGTGTAACCCTAAATAAACTGTTTGGTATTTACACGTGTGTCCTATTTATTTCACTTAAGAGTATGGCCTCAATACGCATCCATTTAGCTATAAATGTGTCTAGTTTCTCATTCTCTATGGCTGAGTAGTACTCCATTTTATTAAAAACCCATATCTTCTTTATTCAGTCTCCAGTTGATGGGCACTTGGGCTGTTTCCAAGCTTTAGCAATAACAATCTGTGCCGCTATAAACATAGGTGCGCATATATCACTGTGGTATGATTTTTAAAATTCTTTTGGGAAGATACCCAGCAGGGGAATAGCTGGGTCAAATGGGATAGCTGGGTCAAATGGGATCTCTAAGCCTAGGTTTTTGAGGTATTTCTATACTCATTTCCATAGTGGTTACACCAGTCTACATTAGCATACATACATTATCATGTTTGTGATACATAATAAATACGCTCATTGTGGGTAATTGCTATGTATTTGTATCGTGATCCTCTTTACTGACCTTTCCCCTCCCCACCTTTCCCCTCCTACCTAGCCCCAACTCCAGATCCCCTTCACATCTCTCCAAAATCTATCTCCCCGTTTCCTGTCATCTGTCACTGACTTTGCTTTCTAAATTATTTACACTTTGAGTTAACCTTCTGTGTCTGATTTATTTCACTTAGCATTATGGTCTCAAGGTGCATCCATTTTCGTATAGATGACTCAGATTTACTCTTCTTTATGGCTGAGTAGAAACCCATTGTATACCACATTTTCCTATATCTATTCATCTAGCTGTTATGAGTCATGCTGCTATAAACATGGGTATGTGTGTATCACTGTGTTATCTGCTAGGTATTTACACAGAGAACAAATATCTTACATCTAGACAAAGACTTGAGCACAAATTTTCACAGGGGCTGAATTTGTAGTAGCCTAAAATTGGAAACTACCTAAATGCCCACCAAATGAGTGGATAAGCAAACTGTGGTGTGTTCATATTAAAAAGAAAGAACTATTGATAAAACAACAAGAATGAATAATTTCTTCTGAATGAAAGAACAAAGTGAGGAACATAGATCAGCAGTTACTATTAGTAGGTGTCTGGGGACAGGCAGAGGAGACTTCTGAGAACCATGGGCTCAGCTCTCCTGGATAGTGCTGGTAGTGTAGCTTGTGCATGTGAGAACATTAACACACATTTGCACTGCACATTGGTTATTGGATGCCAGGTGTAATGCACTATAGCTGCTAAAAATATCCTGGCTTTTTAATGGGACAGCATCTTGCCTTTTCTGTGATGTACTTATGTTCTCTTCAAAGAGTGGAAAAAGGACTCCATCAAAGCATGGTTGTGAAAAATGCCTGAAAAGGGTAGAGTGGATGGCACTCGCCTGTAATTCCAGTACTTTGGGGCACTGAGGTAGGAGGATCAAAAGTTCAAGTCCCATTAGGACATCTTAGCCAGAGACTACCTCAAAATAAAATGAAAAGGGGCTGAAGATATAGTTCAGTGCAAACCTGAAGTTCAATCCCTATCACTGAAAAAAAAGACTAGAGAAATCACTGATAATGTACCATATCAGTGTTTATGGTGATATAAGCAAAGTATTAAGGCAACACAAAGTGACTGATTCTGGAAAGAAAATAGTTTCAACAGAGTTGGGCAGTGGAGGTCATGATCTTTCTTTGAGCTGTCTTACACCCCTCTTGCTCTTCTCTCTCAGCCCAGGTGACTCAGGACCTGGGTACCCTCCACACACCCCTAGAGCAGAGTGGGGTCCCATGGTCAGAACTGCTTCTCCTTGGCAGTCGTGTGTGGCAGAGTATCTGGTACAAGCGCCAGGGGATGCTTGCTCAGCACATTGTGATCTGATGCCTCCTCATCTAGAACCAGGAATTAGTGACCACAAACACACATGCTCACCATCTCAGAGTGCTGTGCTGTTTGAGGGACTTGTCTGTGCTTCTCTCTGTTCTCATCAGAAGACACTATGGGCACCTCCTCAGCACCATAGCAACACACACACACACACACACACACACACCCGCACACACACAGTAGGCTGAAGCTAGACTGAAATACTGTTAGTACCCTGAGAGGCAGTGTGGAAGCCTCCTCCTCACCTCTCTTCATAACTCCACTGATCCTGTCTCAGTGTACCAAGGAAGCACCTTGGGAACAAAGGAATGGTGCCCAGGCATGAGGCAGACAGAGGAGATTAGGTCAATGACAATAACTTTCTATGGCACGAGGAGCTGAGCTTTCCCATGCACAATCTCATTCCATCCCTAAAATCTCTCTGCATCTTATCTCTATTTTAGCATGAGGAAATTGAACTCAGAAGGATTAAGCAAGAGTCCAAGATTATCTGCTTGGAAACACTTTTGGAGACTGAGTCCAAGTTCCTTTTCCAATTCCCATCTGTGCATAGGAACAGCACCAGCCCCTTCCCACTTACAGGGGTGATTCCCAGGTCGGGGTGTTCATCAGCACACCTTCCTGGCTGCACTCAGAACGAGTCAAGTTTGGTCATTTTTTAGACACCAGTAAGATGGGTTTTGTAAGTGAGAAATTTACTGTAGGAATTCTCAATTTTATCTGTAACTCTAAACTGCCAGTCTGGTCTTCCCATGAGAAATTAACAGAAAATAAGAAGACTGTGCCAGAAGTCAAAAGATATTTCTACAAATAATGTGAAAGCCGAGGCACAAAATGAGCCTTTATTATGATTCTCAGACAGTCTCCTTGTTGAGATTCTTTTCATTTTTCTCTCTCCTGCTCTGAGCACTTTAATGAAAGGGAAGGAGGGGTGGGGAAGGAGAAAGAAGGAACCACACAGTGCTTTGAAGCTCAGGATTTCCTGGCTGCCTAAATGAACCAAAGAATAAGATACTTCCTGCTTGTGCTAATGCAGTCACAGCTCAGCAGCATCTCCTCAACCATAAGCTCATACTGGAAGGCTCTGAAAACTGGGCTTAGCAATGGATGATGCTAGAGAGCCATGGGAAAAGATACAAAGTTTTGGGAGAAAGAGAAAACACAACACATGAAGTACTACAAACACAGTAAGCAGCAAGCACTGTATTTTGAATGTTTTGCATGTCTTGGCTTTGCAGCATACCTTAGCAGGATTCACATTTTAAATATCTCCTAATATTGTGAATGGATGGAAGGTTCATTTTGAATGTTTATTCAACACAATATTGGCCCAGGTGATTTTTTAATACACAAAGATGGGTCAAGCACAGGCTCTTGGTTCCTGGAATGCCCAGCCCTGCACATGACAGCTAATGAGTCCCATGGGACTCATTTATTCAACTCAGAGAGCTCCCCACTTACAGAAGCCCAATCCCCACAGAGTTCAGGACTTCAGTCCAATCAGTACAGGGAAGAAAGGAAGCACTGGAAGTGGCTTTTACAGCAGCAATTATGGCTCATGTGAAGGAGTCATTTGCTTGATCCATCTTTGGCCTAGGAAAGAGGAGATTGTGTTCCAAAGAAGGAGCTGTTCTAGATAACCCTAACTTGGGCTTGGGGCTCTCTTCTCATCACATATCCCTGCATTAGAAAAACCAACCACGTACTTTCTTTTATGTATTTCCAAATTCCAATTTCCAATTTGTAACAAATTAAAGTTTTGGAGTGATTATGTTTAGACAACAATATGTATTACATCTTTTTAATCTGTTAGCAACCTTGGGGGAAAAAGCATGCCTTTAACTTTAATAACCTTTATCTATAAGCCAATTTAAACTATAGGTAAAAATCTTTAAAAAAAATTTTTTTTAAAGGCCAAAGAAAGGCAAAAAATGTTGAGCTCAAACACAATAGGTGTACAATTGGACAGACAGACAGACAAACAAACAAACAAAGCTATATAAAATTAGAGTGTACCCAAATATATTTAGCTTAATTGAATTATAATATCCTTTTATAATTTTTAGGTGCATAATTGTAAATAAGACTAGTCAGAACTTTTTGTAAGTCAATTAACAGAGATCTCTTGTAGAACTGGAAAGAATCAAAGCTCTTTGTGTCTGCAAATGTAAACTTTATATAAAAAACTTGAAACCAACAAGCAAACATACATATTTTCTTGATAAAACACTTCTGTACACTTTTTCAACATACCTAGGCCTTTTGGTCTTGTATATCTCTCTTTATCCTTTTAACAGGACAAACATACAAAATCCTTTTATAGCAAAAGTAAATCTCTTTTACTTATAGCCTTTTTAATATTTTTTCCATCTCACTTACTATACACTTTTTAAAACAAACTTGTCTTCAGTTGTTAAAATTTTAAAGTGTCCCCCCTTTTCCTTTCTGTTCTCAGAGTGTTCATTTTAAAATCTGACTGGCTGCCAATAGAACAGTAGTAACCTAGAGTTTTTTTTTATCAACAAAGTACAGAAAAGAGCAAGTTAACCCTATAAGTACAATTTAAGAATTTGCAATGCACAAGAAATGTTTTAAGCACACCAATTAAATGTCAACTCAAATTGAAACAAAGATACATTTATCAATTAGCTAAAATTTGTAACTTGAGTTCTCTTGTAAAATCTCTTTATGTCTCATAGAGCAAGGTTTCAGTTTTTCTGGCTTTGTTTGGGATTCCAGACCTTTGCAAGGCAGCATCAGGCTGATAACACAGCACTGGCCTTGGGATTCTTAAATCCAGGAGTGGTTTTTTTCCTCACTATTTTGCTTTATGCTCTTCAGAGCTTTCTTACCTGTTTTTAATACCTATCTTTTGCAGTATTTATTTCAACACTGCAGGCCAGCTTGGGCCAAAAGTGATTACCCCATGTTTTAGTCCCAGCTGACTACCTTCGCTACCTTCTTGCATCTGAAGCACCTACCTCTTTTTTGTGGGATTTTGTGCTTGTCCTTGACCTTCATGTGAGGAGCACTGTATTGTGGATTCTTTTCTTTCTTTTTCTTTTTTCCTTTTTATTCTGAGTAGCCTCACTGAGCAGGTGATTGTTCGGGGTTCAAGCTTCCATGATGGGTGCCAATTGCCAGAGACTTCTGCAGTAAGTCTCTAGTCCCCACTTGCCCAGTGTGTGATGCAGGCCTGGGAAAAATACACTAAAAGGCAGAATTAAGAGACAGTAGGGTGCCAGGACAACCAATGTTGGTGTAACTGATAAAGGCGCTGGACAGTCACAGGCACTGACTTTTATTGGCAATCAATTGGGATAAAGGTGATGTGTGGTTTCTATGGAAATCAATGTAAACAAGGCTTAGAAAGTACAAGATAAAGCATTCTTAAATTAGGAACAGAATAGACAAAATGTATGATTGTAATTAGAACATTATCCTTCTAGTCAGAAGGTTTTAGTTGTGGGAACAAAATTTGGATGTAAATTACTCAGACCTCAGCATGTAGACTTCAGCCAGACTCACTTCTATGAATAAGTCAATTGTGGGGTTAACTCTTTACAGCTTGCCTTGAGCATGATCAATAGTATGGTCCCCACAGAAAGGAAGCACAGGAAGTCGCTTTTACAGTAACAATTATGGCTCATGTGAAGGAGCCATTTGCTTGATCCATCTCTGGCCTAGGAACAAGGAAATTGTGTTCCAAAGAAGGAGCTGTTCTAGGTAACCCTAACGTGGGCTTGGGACTCTCTGCTCAGTATGTATCCCTGCCTTAGAAAACCAAACCAGGTACTATCTTTTATGTATTTCTGAAATATCTCATTGGTAGCAGTAGTGATGCTGGTGATGAGCTTGAAAATGTTTGAGCTCTCCAGAGCACTGGAGTGGTGTACCCTCCAAAGTTTGGAGATTTCCTCAACAAAAGGTGGCTAGAGAGTGATGATGTGAGGCAGGTAATGTGCATTGCCAAAGGGGAGATGTTGAGGAATTATTTTAGGAATTTGGCTGAGGATGCCTTTCATGTGGGGAACATTCCACCTTGGTCCATATCAATAGATTCTTGAAGTATGGACCAGAGTTAAATAAGTGAGGAAATCATTTCCAAGGTGGAGAAACCATGTAAGTGGAGACATTCATATTGGGAGATAAAAATCACACACAAAAAAATCTGATGTTCTGTTTGATTGGAATTTAGACCACATAAAAAGGGATTACCTAGAAATTAGAATTTTTGAAACTAGATTGATATTGGGCTATGGAAAACTTTAAATGCCAAAGTAAGAAAATAAGTGTGTTCCTTTAGCCAAGAATGATTGATGAAAATGGAGCAGTGGCAATATCCAAAGTAGATTTTATTAGTTAAAGTACAGTAGGCTTGAAGGGACATGCTATAAATAACTGTTGAATTAATTCAACTACATGACAACATAATGTATGTGATTAAAAAAACGAACAAAAATCACCCATCAACTCCTCCAAAGCAGGTTCCACCTTAGAGTGGAACGTAATTTTAGCACTGATTCTGGGCTGACCCCTGAGCTCCTCCCTGGGAAGTTGGGAACTTTTGATACTGCCATGTCATGTCAAAGCCAGCTCTGCCCTCAGGACTAGGTCTCCTGTTGAAGATGATCCTGAATTATAACTTACTACTATAAAAATTAATATCAAGTCATTCTTGGTTCTGGTCTTGCAAGCCAGGCCTGATGAATGAAGCAAAGAAAGATAATAATATTAAAAGAAAGGAGTATTGATATCTATTATGAACATAAATGCAAAACATCCTCAACAAAATACTAGCAAATTGAAGCCAACCATGTATAAAAAGAAAAGAAAGTTGATTTACATATACAAGAGAGATGCTAAAGAAGTCAGAGTTGAAGTCATAGGATTCTGGATAAAAGAGGAGCTTACTGAAATGACATAGAATTATACATATTTCTTCTCTTCTTGGAACATGCACACAGGGAAAGAATCTGGAAAAAGGGTAGTGGAGAACTTCCACAAAGCAGAGACCCTCCAAACCTCTTGCTAGTTGTGTTTGGCTATGGAGACAGACCGTAGTTTGGGTTGGCCCAGGCAGCCAGAGTTTAAGTGGCTAAATTCCCATAAAGAAGGGAACTCCAGAGAAATAAGCACTGCATTTTGCTCTATGATTTTCTTAAAGTCATTTGATAATTCTTAAAGGAGAGAAAAGATAGAGTTTAGTACTCCCTGCACAGAAAGATTTTAGATAATTTTTCTTCATCTCTTATGAAATGTTTCACTTTAGACTTAGGAATAAAACAAATGTAGACCAAGAATTAGAAGTCTGAAACATGGCCTGGGGTATCAGGTCATACCTATAGAGAAGAGCTCTGTTCTATACCAATTACTTATGGAGGACAGAGTGAATTATTTCATGGGAAGAACATTATCCAGAGCCTCTGTAGTCCCTCATTCAGATTTTTTGTCATTTAATCTTCCACTCAGCAGGTATGACAAGAAGCAGGACAAGATGACTAAACAGACAACAGAACCAGGCCCCCAGATGATATTGATATCAGAGTTCTCAGACAGGATCCTTAGAGTAATTTTCATTGGTAATACTGTCAGTCCATTTTCTGCTATTTTTAGAGAATGCCACAAGGGGAAAGGAAAGAAGGGAAAAGAAAAAATATGAGAAATGGAAAAACATGGAAACAAAAGTCTTTGTAAATAGGGAAGGGTGGAGGGGTGAAGGGAGGGCAGAGAATGGGGAAAAATAAGAACCAAGATGCATTATGTAAAGGTGTAAGATCCCAATGATGAGTGTAACTGTATTGTACACCTAAAATGTACCAATGAACTAAATGGAAAAAACAAAGAATGCCACAGACTGGGTGAATTAAAGTCAATCGATGTTTGTTCGGCTTACAGTTCTGGAGCCTGTGGAGTCCGAGGCAGATGGCGAGGCCCCTATTCTGCATTGTAGTATGGTGGGAGAAGGCATCACGTGCTGCGAGCATGAGAGGGAGGGAGAGGAAAGCGGAGTGTGAGGGGGTGAGGGAAGAGGGAGCCACCACTCTGTTCCCATCCCTCTTTAAAACTGACTCATGCTCGAGAGAGTTGACTTCACCCTTGCATGGAATGGTGCGTTCATGGCCTAATCACCTCCCCCAGGCCCATTCTTCAACACTGTTGCATTGGGGGTTCAGCTTCCAACAAATGAATCTAGAATACATACTCAAACTAAATACCAAAAAATAGATAGCAAGATGGGAAATTTTACCAAAGAACTGTACTGTCAACAAGAATGAAATGGTATTTCTAGATGTGAAATTAACATGTGTTTGCACAGATTAGAAACATTAGAAGAAATAAACAGAGAAATGGAAGATATGCAAAAAAAAGTAGTCATATTGAAACACAAAGAAGATCATTTTAAACTATGAAAAGTAGGAGAAAGGGCACATGAAGAACAATGAAGGCAGAACAAAAATCTAAAATATGTGTTCAATATGTGTAGTAGCAAAGTTGAAGTCCCAGTATACAGTATCAAAAAATAGAGTACGAAGAATAGTTGAAGAGACACTAGGTGAGGGCTTTCCAGACTCATGAATGACATCCAGCTACAACTCAAAACTTCAATGAAAGCAAATCAGTGTAGATACAAAGAAACCATGCCAGGAAATGTTAAACTAATGAAAACTGACAAAGGTGAACAAAGTTTAAAAAGCCCATAGCCTAAATAAAAAGACCAAAATCAATTTACTTTGAAAGAAGCATCAATGAGATCAACCTCATCATTTCAACTAAGCAATAGAAACCCACAATAAAATGGAATCAATAGGTGGTATTGGAACAATTAGCCTTTTGCAAAAAGAGGTGAACTTCAGCCCTTACCTTGTACCATACATAAAATTAACTAAAATGGATCAAAGATGAAAATGTAGAGCCACAAACTATAAGACTTCTAAGGCAAAAAATAAGAGAAAATCATATATGCAAAAAATTCTTAGACATAACATCACAAGCAGGATCTATAAAAAGAGAAAAAATTGATACAGTGGATTGTAACTGAGCTAGAAACTTGTGCTCTTTATAAAGCATATTGACAGTAGGAAAATATGAGCTATGAACTGGGAGAAAATATTTACATATCATATATCTTACAAAGGATTTGTATCCAAAATATATAAAGAACTCTCAATTCTCAATCATATAAAACAAATAATCCAACTTTTAAAAACTAGGCAAAACACTTGAAAAGACATTTCACAGAAGAGGATATAATTATGGCAAATAAGCATATGAACAGCTGTTAAATAGCATTAGCCATTATGGAAATGTGTATAAAACCATAAGGAGAAACTACCACACATCATTTAGGATAGATAGAATAAAAAAGAAAGATTGAAACAGACATGACTGGCTAGAATGTAACATGTGGAACTTTCACAAGTGGCTGGTGGGAACAGAAACTGCCACAAGCATTCTGGAAAAGGGTTTGTCAGTTTCTTGTAAATTTAAACATAAACTTATTTTACAGCCAAACAATCCTACTCCAGAGTAGAGAATTGAAAATTTATGTTCACACAAAGTCTGCACATGAATATTCATAACAGCTTTTTTTTTAATAGTTGAAAACTGGAAACCATCCAAATGTCTATAAATAGATGGATGGATAAACAGACTGGGATATACCCGTAAAAGGGGGATAGGATATTGTTATTTATATGTCATTATTGAAAAGACAAAACTTTAGATGTGGAGAATGAATCATATACATCACCTACAGAGGACAAAGGAAATAATTTAAGAGATACTTACTAAAAGTCATAAAACCAGGAGAAAACAAAGAGATGACATTAAAGTGCTGAAAGCAAAACTGTCAACCCAGCATTCTATGTGCTACAGAGATATTCCCAAATGAAGAAGAAATCAAGACTGTATGTCACACAAACAAAAATTGAGAGAACTCAGCTGGGCTCAGTGGCCTGTGGCTATCATGTCAGCTAGTAGGGAGGCTTAGCGAGGCAGGACAGCAGGTCTGAGGTCAGCCTAGGCAATTTAGGGAGACTTAGTCTCAAAATTAAATATGAAAAGGGCTGTAAGAGTCAGGAATACTGGTCAGTGGTAGAATGTCTGTGGGTTAGACCACTACTCAGTGGTAGATCCCCAGTAGAGAGAGAGGGAGAGAGGAAGAGTGGGAGGGGGGAAGGAGGGAGAGGAGGGAGGGAGAATGAGAGAGAGAGAGGGAGGGGATGAATCTATAGCTCGCAGACCTACATTTGAATATTTTCAGGCAGAAAGAAGATGGCATCAGAATAAAAAGCAGACCTATACCATTAAATTACTGGGAACAGAAGAATTAAGGTTGATTTTCCTTCTACTCTTTTTTTTTTGTACCAGGGATCGAACTCAGAACCTTGTGCTTGGAAGGCAGCCACGGTGCTGCTGAGCTAAATCCCTGGCCCTCCTTCTACTTTTAATTAATCTCAAAGATAACTGTCTGGAGCACAAGTAGTAGCAATGTATTTTGTATTTATAGCATATGTTAAAACAGAGTATATGACAAAAGGTCATATAAAAAAAGAGAGAGTAGAATTTCTAGTATGTTGCTGTGAAATTCCTTAGATCACACAAGAAGTAGTTCAAGACACTTAGGGCAAACACTAAAAGTAACATTTTTAAAAACAAAAATTCAATCTAACGTTGCTATGGCTTGTATCTAGATGTACCCCCAAAGTCTCATGTGGTCATAGGTGGGAAGTTTTGAAGGTGGCTGGATTAGAGTGTGTGGATGTGGATTAAGGATGTGATACTTGGATTAAGGGTGTAGACAATGGAAGCTCCATCCTGGATGTGGGTGGCACCAGCCAATAGGCTTGTAGCCTGGATGAAATATAAAGGGATGAGGGAATGCAGGCTTGCTGCTGCTGCTGCCTCCTGCCTGCTCTTCCATGAGCTGTTTCTCCTCTGCGATGCCCTCTGCCATGCCAACTTGCCCTGGAGCCAGCTGACTATGGACTGAAACCTCTACAAACTGTGAATTGAAAGCAACTTTTCCTCTTTTAACTTGTGGGTATCATGTATTTTGTCTCAGTAACAAGAAAAGTCACTAAGACACATATGAAGTGGCATCATGAAAAAGTGTTCATGACTATAAGGCAGAAAATTTTAAGAAACGACAACAGTTAGCTAATGTAATACAAAAATGGTGAGAGAATGAATGTTTTCTCTCTAATATCTAGAACAAGGTAACTTTGTCCTTTTGGATCACACTTACACAACCTCCTGATGGATTCTAATTAGTTCAATAAGGCAAGCAAAAGCAATAAAAAGAACACAAATATGAAAGGAGGAAGTAAAACTGTCTATTCATAGATGCAATATTTTTATACAGAAAATGCTACATTGTCCACAAATATCTCCTAGGATGAGTAAATGAAACTATTAAGGTTATTATCCAAGGAATGTGAAATTTAAAACATTAACACAATTTACAATATCACCACAATTAAAATATGCATAATTCTTATCAAACAACAACAAAATAACCAGAAACAAAATCCTCTTTACAAAGTAGACTTTCGACCCAAATGGCTTCTCCAATGACATCTTACAAGTATTTAAGAGCTAAATAATTCCAGTCACCCTCAAACTTCTGTATAGCAGAGAAAAAGGTCATTTTATAAAGTTCACATGGCTTAGACACCATTGTCTAAGGAGAACATCCTGAGAAAGGGAAGTGCAGTAGGAGAATAAGAAAAATAGAGGAAGAAATAAAGTTGTCATTTTTATCAAAGAAATCTGGTAGAAATGGTTTCTGAAGAAATCTGAGAGTTGAAGCCAAATATTAGAATAATTAAATTAGCACAGCCATGTCACTGGATTGAATAGTCAAGTGTATTTCCATGTACTGGCAACAAACACATATAAAGTAAAATTCAGTCCCACTTGCAAAATGCCAGAAATCTCACGTAGCTAGGAACAAACGTAACAAAATACACATAAGATGTCTTTGAAGAAAACTACAGAACTGTGGAGAGATATTAAATTTCTAAGGACAGCAACAAACCATTCTCACTGGCTATAAGATTCAGTATGAAGCCAAATCACTTCTCCCAGGATCTGTACAGTCAGCACAAACACCGTAAGAATCCTAATATTTTTCTTATGTGAGATTTGAGTCAATTTTATTTAAAAAAGCAAAGGTCCAAGAATATCCAGCATGATCCCGAGTAGCAATTACCAGCACTTCACTACACATAGCCACACTTTCTGTCTTCTACCCAACACAACTTGGAATTTTGTTTTGAGTGACACTATGCCTAGTTCTGCCTATGTGATGTAAACACATATCACACGCTGAGAAAACTTTCCAAGGTGGCAGATTTGGTTGTAGCAGGTTTTTTTCTTTTTCTTTTCTCCTGCCTGAGATAGGAAGGTGCAGTGACTGAGAATAAGCACACCCTTGTTTATTGGGGCGCTATTCACAAGAGCTAAGATGCAGAACCAGCCTGAGTCTGCCAATGGGGTGGGGAGGGTGTGTGGATTTGGAAACTGGTGCACATTCATAGCAGAGCTACACAGCACCAGAAAATGCAAAATCCTGCCATCTGCAGCAAAATAGCAGGAGCTGGAGGACACTGTGTTAGCGAAATGAGTCAGACTCAGGAAGACAGGCAAGGTGTGTCCTGTCACCTATGGAAGCTAAAATGTCACCTGAGAGTACAACAGTGATCACTAGTGGCTGAGAGAAGCAGGGGTGGATTGGTCAGTTCACGCTGCGTGCATGTGTAAAAACATCAGACTGAACCCCATTAAAGTTTGCAATCGATACATGTATGAAAACAGAAAAGGAATGAGGCAAAACACATGTGCATGGAGCACCAAGCCTGGAGAGCGGTGAGCGGATGGGAAAAGTTCGGGTCCCTGGTACCATTTTGAAGGTGCTGTAGTCACCCTGGAGCCCAAGACTTTGCGTCATGTGTGAATAATAAAACACCACTTCACCCTTTCTGCACTAGTTAGTTCTCTGCCACTCACAGAAGAAGACAGTTCCTAACAGAAATAAAATTTAACTCTCAAGTAGTGCACTGTGTGTGATATATATGGAAAGATGAGTGGTTAACAGCACCCTGGACAGCAGCCTTGGTCCGCTGCTGGCACAGCACTGATGGGTGCACTGTGACCCTGTCCTGCCCTCCCTGTCCACAGCCCTGGGCAGTCTCCACAGTGTGCCACCCAGTGCCATCCCCACAGAATCAGGAGTGACAGACATAACCTCATGAAGCTGAGGTGAGGATCAAAGACCTTAGTGTCACAAAAGGGCTCAGAGCTGATTTATCTTCTGTTGGCTTCTAGAAGACACACAGAGGCGGAGACGTCTGCTCTACCTGTGGTTGCTGAGTTCTCAGTAAAAGCCCCTTAGGCGTGCATGCCCTGGGCTGGATGTATGAGGAGCACTAAGCTTCCAGGCTCACATCGAGGTCACCAGTGTCTGCCTGGCCATTGTGAGTGGGGAGAGGAGCAGAATACGTGGTGTGCTTACAACAGGCTCAGTAGCATCTGCTTCCTTCCCTGTGAAATACTGTGGTGGGGTTGTATGCACATGGATGTCATGGATTTTGTGGAAGGGCAGTAGTTCAGGCCCAGGACCTGGGACAGAGGTGGCTTGCTGAAGCTGGATATGGCATCAGCTCCTTTCAGGAGAATCGGAAATAATAGCTGCACTTCTCCCTGCATTGTGAGAGGGGAGGCTCAGAGCAGGGGCAAGTGCACAGTGACTATCTCAGCATCTTTCAGGCAGCTCCTGTGGTGCAGCCGGGCCTGCAGAGTGACTCACTAAGGGACCCTGGGAGGGGTCGGTTAGTCACAGACCAGCAGCACTATACCCCAATATGAATGAGCTAAGTGTCCAGGACTCTGTTACCTAATTAGACATTCAGAGAGGATCAGCCAGAAAGCAGCCACCTGCACCTGCACGATCGCTGTCACAGTCCCCCTTCGTGGAAGACCTGTTGGGCACAAGTTGTCTGGGCCTCTGGCTCTGCTCCTTACACACTCCTGGGCTGGGCCTGCAGAGACCTGCCAGGGGGAAGCACAGGGCCGAAGCAGCTTTGCTGCCCATTTCCAGGGGAGTGGCCAGCTAATGGGCTAGGGAGACAAGCACAGCTCCCCTTTTCTTCTCGCTCCTCTGCGGATAAAACTCAGAAAATCAGATTTTATGTCCATTTGACTTATTCCTGAACCTTCTTTTTCAAGACTCTAGTTTCTTTTAAGAAATTCTGTGTATGACCACTGAGTGTGCTGTTGGATGCACCTAGTGGCCTTTTTGGGAGAGAGCAGGCCCCATCTGCAGAGGTAAGAGCCCCTCCCGTCCTTGAGACCTGCTGCCCTAGACAGGGCTACCAGGGAAGGGGCGGAGAGGGCACCCTCGGGCCCTGATGACTTTCCAGTCTGCCACCGCTGCCCTTGGGATATATCCGGTGGTGAGGAGGGCCTGGCTGCTGCACTCAGGTTTGGGGCACAGCTGACATTTTCCCACTGCCACACTCAATAGGAAACAGAGACTCGCCAAGACAGTGGGTTCCAGGGGGAGACGCAGTTCAATGTGGCATAATGAGTGGGAGTGAGCGCCTCTGGGGAGGTTGAAGCAGTGGGAATCAAAGGCAAAACAGAAAAGCATGTGCAGTTCGTGTGGCAGCAGAAAGCACTGGCCACAGGGCTCATGGGGGCAGCTGGTGATGGTGTGTTAGTGGGGCTGGTGCATCAGGCAAATGCTCCTGCATAGCCGGTGAGCTGTTTCGAGGACACATGGGAAGCTGCGCTTTGGAAAATGCTCAGCCAAAGTTCTCGCTGCAGGCATTGTGCTTAGGAGCCCTTCGGTGTCTCTGTGACAGTTCTCATCAGTCGGGCGCACAAGGCCCTCCCTCCTCAACCCACGGCCTTATTTGCTAGGGTTTGGCATAAGTGACTCCATTTGGAGGCTGACACCTGCCTCACCACTCCTTCTGGAAGCGTTGTTCTGAGAATGTTCCTCAGGCCTGGGGCCGGGGCTGCAGAGCTCTGGCAGGTAGGCCCAGGGCATGTCCCCTGGCCTGTGTGCAAAGCAGACGCACATTGTTTCCAAGGGCCCCTCTCAGGGCTTCTGCCTTCTTCTCAGGGCACTAAGTCTCGGAAGTAACAGGTACACACCCCATGGGAGGGCCACTGTGCCTGTGTGGCTGCACACGTGGCCACGTGAGCTTCTTGACTCTGTGAGGCCTGAGGCTGATTCCTGAAGACTGGAGGCCAGGGGTCATCTCTGCCCCTGGCCAGTAGATGACTCCGTGGTTCCCCAGAAGCAGAGCTGAGACGCCAGAGCATGTGGACTAGGAACGCATAAGAAGCAGTCTCCAAGGCTGGACGTGCAGTCAATTTTCACTTTTATTTCGTCTGACTCCGATGATGTTTTATTATGCTCATGGATTTACTCTAGAGAAAGCCCAGCAAGTGTTAGGAAGGGTCGAAACCATCACCTGTACCAGCAGGGTTTTCCTCTTCACTTATCCATTTATAATGTAGAGGCAGAAAAGTAGGTTTGAGTGATCTCCTCAGACACTGGCCGCGGGCACAATTTGGCTGCCGCATGGGAAGGGAAGCCTGGGGCTTTGTGTTCAGCAGTGACAGGAAGCCTCCTCGGGCCCCGCTTGCCCTCTGTGGGGCCCGGGCAGGCTTGCCCTTGCCCTGTCCTCTGCACCGGCCCTGCTCCGCGGGTCTCTTGTGTAAAATGGCATGGTATCTGCCGAGAACCTGTGCACGCCTGACCTATTCTTTAAACCATCTCCAGATGACATGTGATGCTGAGACAATGTACATGCGACACAAGCAGTTGTTACACTGCATGGTTTAGGGAACAGTGACATGAGAACGTCTGTCCATGTTCAGCATAAAAGCAGCCACGAGGCAAAACTCAAGAAGTCCTGGGAGGCTAAGGCAGGAGGATAGCAAGTTTGAGCCCACCCTGGCAACGGTGAAACCCTGTCCCAAGATAATCTTGAAATACAAAAGGTTTTGTTTTATTAGTACATGCCTGCAGTGCAAATGTTTACACTCTGTGCGTGGAGTCGGCACACGCATGTAACATATATACTTCCCTTGTAAAAGGACTGGATTACAGTTCAGTGTGAAGGCCCCAGAGTCAGTGCTGGAGAGGTATGAAGGGCCTGAGATGGGGAGGCTGCACGATGCCTGCCCTTTCATGCCTGGTTTGTGTCGCTCAGCACATTGTCCTCAAAGTTCATTCATGCTGTGGTACACATCAGCAGTTCCTTCCCTTTTAGAGTTGAATAATATTCCATCGCATGGAGCATTATTCCATGCATTTTCTTTGTCCATTCATCCATTGGTGTGTATTTGGACAGTTCCCACCTTTTGCCTATGTGTATGAGCACCAGGTGTATATGGAAGCATTTAAAAAAGTAATAACTGGGGCTGGGGATTTAGCTCAGTGGTTCTGCCGCCTGCCAAGCAAGTGAAAGGTGCCAAGTTCGATCCCCGGTACCAAAAAACCTCCCAAAACAAAACAAATAAATAAATTAAAAAGGAATAACTACAAATGTGTTGTGTTTTACGATTTTGCATTCTTATAAACTGACCTTCCCAAAGGTGCAGCTCATCTGTAGCCTATTTCTTCAATTCCTTTCTGTAATGAGCTCATTATTCTCTATGCTCCACACATACTTTTGGCCAGGCAATAGCATAGGCAAGACAGAAGCCATTACACAGTCCTGTGGGACAAATAAATAGTGAAAGGTGGTCACAAGTGAACGGCTTCACCAAAGTCTGTGTGGAGAGCTTGTAACAAGGGCTTAGCCCACACTGGGCAGCTGTGATCAGCAAAGGTCACAGGCGCTCCCTTAAGATTGTGAGGTTGAACTTGAGCCCTGACAGGCACGGGGAAGGGGGGGGTGTCCGGGTGATCACTGCTGGCTGACACATCCATTCATCACCCCAGCAACTGGCTGAGAGGCTCGGGTCTCCTAGCAGCACGTGGCACCAGCTCCCCCCCCCCATCCCCTGGCCTTGGCACACCGGGCCTGTTCCGTCCAGCTGTCCCTCTCCCTCCTGAGGCTGTAGAGGCCCCACTGGGTCCTCCTCGGGCTTTGGGGTGAGTCTTTCCCCCAGGCAGAGTTCTCTTCTCAGCCTAATCTTCTCCACCTGCTTCCACCAGCCTCCCAAGAGCCTGAGCACAAATGCACAGGGTCCCTGCCTTCAGATGGCTGGACTTAAGCTTTTCCAATTTCCTAATGGTGCAAGAGCCATGTGTATTCAGTAGACACCATACTTTGCGTGTGGCTCTTTTCCTGGGCTGGTGACAACGTGGTACAATCCCTTTTCACTGCAGGGCAGTGTTGGGGAGCACAGCCCCAGTGTGGAGGTGTCCCCAGTTCCCCAGGTGTGCTATGTTGTAAGCGAGGGCATTCCCGAGTTCTGTGTGCCTAGTGCATTTATGACTTTCTATATTTTCCATTTCCTGTGGGCTTATCAGGAGGGGACCTGGTAAGTCAGGAAGCTCTTGTAATTGTCAGGTTCAAATTTTTACTGTTTCTTAAAAAGCGATCACTTGCTTTTTAGAAATGAACATTTCCACCTACCTTTTGGGTGTTGTTGTTATAAAAATTTTATATTTCTCTTTCCCTGGCTAGTGGGAAGACCCTGGGATGGTAGCATGTACAACAGGATGGTTCATGGTGGATACACTACGAGTAAAAGTAATTTTTGTTCAGTGAACTAAAAGGCACAACCCTGTTTAAGGAATTGATTTCAAAAGCCAGCGACTAGTTGAAGCAGCAAGGATAGACTTTATTCAGTAAGAACTGTAGCATAGGGAAGAAAGTCCAACGGGAACTGAGCTCAGCTTCTCCAAACAAAAGGCCGAAGTGTATTTAGAGACTGGAGTGGGCTCAGGACCAGGCACTGAGGAGCTGTGGGCCCTGGTCCCGGTGCTGAGCCATCTGGGTCTCCACTGAGTGCTTACTGAGGAGACACAGACTCCTCTGTGGTTAAGACAGGGAGCCCAGGCAGGTCAGAACGCGGGCCCGCCCAGCAGGGTGGAGCCCTCTCTCTTCCGAGGGGACTGGGAGCTCGAGCTAGACCCAGACCCTTCCCCAGGTGGCCGTGTTTCTGAGAGACAGTGCTCTTGCTTCTGGGGAAGTTCTGCTGGGGGGAAGCCTTATATTCTGAAAAAGGCGGAGTAAGGATCGACACTTGCAAGCTTTCAACAGTGACTGACCCATGTCACTGTTCAGGGTCACCAGGTTTTGGCTGGAGAAAATATGTAGGCCTGCCTTGGACAGAGAAATCTGGGTGTGCGATAGCGCTGCACCTGGGAATCTTAAGGGTGCGGAGCTTCCGCCAGGCCGTGGCCTTGCGCTGCTGGAATCCGCGCTAGCATTGGCAGAGCTCTCACTGTGGAGGTCCAGGAAACTGAGGCTCCATCAGTGTTTGCCTTCTGCCACTGACCCCTCAGGCTAAAAGCAAAGAAAACTGGGGGTCTTCCTAAGGCTGGAGGACAGGCGTGTATGTGTCTGCTCGCGAGCATACGCGCACACTTGTCTGTTTTCTTTTACAAGACAACTCAACAGAATGCTTCCGTGAATTTCATATTGCCACATTCTGTGTCTCGTATTTGTTGCCTAGTGTCTTAGCTTTATGTTTGGAGAGAAAAATAAAAGTAAAAAGTTTAAAAGAGTCTATGGTGTCAAAGGCATCGGGTGTGTGTCCCTCATAACCGTACCCCCGGGGGAAGCTTCCTCCCTCTGGAATACCACGTGGCCCTGTGAAGCATCAGCAAGGTGACAGCGGCAGTATCAGGGCATCCGTGCAGCGTCCTGAGTCTGCAGTGCGGTGTGTGTGTGTGTGTGTGTGTGTGTGTGTCTGTTCCGAGGGCGTCCTGAGTCTGCAGTGCGGTGTGTGTGTGTGTGTGTGTGTGTGTGTGTGTGTCTGTTCCGAGGGCGTCCAGGGCACCTGCTATGTCCGTGCCCATTCACCAGAGTGCCAGACGGAGCGAGAGACAGGCAGGGTGGATAGCATCATGGGTCCCAAACTTTCTTCGTTTAGTTTTCCAATCCTGAAAAGGGGCTTGTTGTGCAAAGCCTCAGCAGACCTCTGCGGGCTGCGTCCACTCCAGCAGTGTGATTCTCTGATGCAGTGGTTGACGAACCTTGTGGAAACACTGCATTTTCAGGCCGTCGTCTACTTTCTGCCCTTGAATGTGACGTTTCAGTGTATTTATGCTTCCTTCCTTGTTAAAGAATTCCTAATCTCCATTTGTAGAAAGTAGCTGCCATTTCACCAATGTATAATGCTAATTATAAAATTCTGCTGAAAATCTTTACCTCTTCCCCACAAAGTAACAAGATAGAAGCACACTGTGAGGAGACATGGCCGGCACAAGCCTTTTTCCCAGTGCCATGAGCTCTGCATTGAGATCTGTGGACATGCTTTTAGCTGCTCTTGGATACCCATGAACTAGAGGGAGCAGGCTCCTAAGAATGCAGGTCAGGTGTACCCAAGAGGTACTAGGATCTTTCCTTACACTTTGAAGATCTTGGAACATACCTGAGATCCTGGGCTCTAAGTCCCTGACCAGCACACAGGTCCTGAGTCATGGTGTATGTTATTAGCCCTTGTTGTTTTGATTTTTAATTAAAATTTCCATTTCTGTTCTTCTTTATATGATCACTTTCCTTGTTTTTCACAAAATAAAAAGGAAAGGAAGCACTGAGAATTATAAAGCTAATTCTGTCAATATGGACAGTAAGCCAAGAAAGACTTATATCTGTTGCCTACATGCACATGGATCATGGAAGATTTTTTTTACTTCATTTGTTTATTAAGTGAGAATTGCAATATTGAAAGTAGTGATTTTTCCCCTAGAGAACATGCTTGGTGCATACTTCAAAAATAAGACAAGAAAGCTATCTGCCTTAGGGAAGATATTTGAAGTGCTAGGGCACCTTTCTGTTGTTCTCTAGGATGGCAGGTTTTCCCTTGCATTTTGTGTGGAGCCTTCCTTCTGTGTCTTGTGGTATTGGTGGCAGTGGCTTTGTCAGTGAATCAACCATTTGAAGGGGTGGGGATTTTCCATAAAGAGCTTGGCATGAGTGAATGCCAGACTGCATCCATACTCACAGGCACGCAATTTTTTAGTGACTCTGGACTCTGACCCAACCAACTATCCCCTGTCTCAGTCATCACTGGGGCTTCTTGAGCCTATTGGTGCAGGTGACTGAAATACTGAATTAGATCTGAATTTTATCTGAATTTTAATTTCTAATTGAGCTATCATAGTTATTGTGATATATGTGTCCCTTTTACACTAAGAATTTAAAAAGACAATTATTAGGACTTGGAACTCTAGAAGTATACAGAAATCTTTGAATCTAAACTTGAAATGTGCCATAGTGGAACACATGACAAATATTTCCATTGCAGTTAAATTTGAGGTGACATGTGGAGATGTCTGGAAATTTTTAATTGAAACTGGAGTCTTTTTATGTCCATTAACCTTTAAAGTTTCTTCAAGATTAAATTGTTTGGGGCTAGGGATTTAGCTCAGTGATTTCGCCGCCTGCTGTGCAAGCGCAAGGACCAGAGTTTGATCCCCAGTACCAAAAAAAAAAAAATAATAAATAAACTGTTTGGAGACAAGAGTCAGCAGGAATAGTGCCTCTCACACAAGGATGTTTCTACAAGCACAGACTGATTTCACAGACCTGGTTGGACCCTATCTGTGTTCCTCATAAACATCTGCTGCTGCTGCTGCTCCACCAGGACCATGCAACATGCTTTTCAGCATTTTTGATACTGCTTCTTGATATCTGAATTGTTGAAATTGACCCTTTCATTTTTGTTCGCCTTCCTGGAACGGACTGTCACTCGCCAGAACCCTGTCCTCTTCTTCCTAGCAGGCAGGGGGACCTCACTAAGCAGCCTTCTCTGCAGTCAGCTGGGGGTGACCACATTCCTTGGATTTGTCTAAAGGAATGTGTGCCACTCGCAGGCCTTGTCATAGACACCTTCTCCATGGAAGCCCATCATTCTTTCTTCCAGTCACTGGATGCGTGGAAGAGCTAGGAGAGCCACACAGGAGAGGACACCCGAGTCTGCACAGCAGGTGGAACTGCGTGTCTGTGGCCGCACAGGGAGAAAGCTGGGATTGTGCTCAGCCTCTGTGGTTGCAGGGCTTACTTGCTGTGTCACTCTGTCTTGGCACATACTCATGCAGTGTCCAAAACCACACTGCTTAATTCTGGGACCTTGTTGATTACAGAGAAGCCTTATGACTTCAGTCTGATTTCAACATGCTTCTCAGTCTTAAATACACATCTATTTAATTGATGGATTTGTAGCCTGTCTGCCTTCTCCTCATTTTGAAGGAAGGGACTAATGAGATTCTGTCAGATGTCACAGCTCCCTTTGTTTAGACAAATGTTTCCTAAATGCCCAACCCAGTACATCAGAATCTCCAGAGAAAGCACTTAGTAATCTAACGGTAGGAGAGTGCCAGGTGTCAGGCTTACCAGCAGCCCAGCTATGGCACTAACTGGGACCACTGGCATTGTCATGGAAGGGGAAAATGGGCTGGAGATAATTGGCTTCTAAAATTTTCCATTTTAAAAGAGCTTTTCTTTATGAAAAGTGACTTCCCTCAGCCTTGCATTTTCTCACTTGTTTGGTTTATTCAGTCATTTTTCTCCCTTGGGGGAAAATGCGTAGGAGTTAAGGTCTTTTAAAATTTCACTTTCTGTTACCCAGTGATCTGTTTGCACCTTGCTTTAAAAGTGCCAAATGCTCCTCCTTGCTCTTCCGCGTTCTGGAGCACGGATGCAGATCCCAGGGGCGATCAGGGCTGAAGAGCTCTCAGCAACCAAAGCCAGGCAGGCCTCCTGGTGATCTCATCCTCAGCCTCATCTGTGCACTTAACTTGGGCCCTGCCCAGAAACGCCTAAGGGAAAAGAGAGCTTAGGACCAGTGAAACAGAGTCAGCCAAATAACATAATGAAATAACGAGGAACTTTCCAACAGAATGCAGCAAAGAAGGCACAATGAGGCACGGTTATAATTAACCAGTCAAGCATTTCTGTTTTACTTTTGTAGTAGGATTCTTGCAAAGAGAGGCATGACACTGAGACTTATCTTTCCAGGAAGCAACTTTATTCCTGCTGGCACAGGCTCAGTGGCCTGATACTCAAGAGGCTGAGCCTTGGTAATGAAGGAGTTTTGTCTTCTACGCAATTTTAGTGTCTTTGTTTCCCTTAAATGGTACCACATTTTCGAATGGGTACAATGCTGCCCCAGGAGCGGCCTTGGGTCCTTGTTGTGGTTACTGTGGGCACGTTTCATTGTTCACATACTACGTGGGCTACCTGGGCAGCCATGAGGCATAGAAATGCTGACCCATGGTGGTCTCGAGAGCTGTCCAGCCCACGTGGGTGTCCTGGTGAAACGTACTGACAAGAGTTAGAGCCAGGGCCTCAGGGATTGTTACGTCGCCATCTTCAAATTTCTAACATCTGCCTGGGAGGTAACTTCCATCCTTGGCCTTAAGTCAACTCCCCTCACGTTGTGAGGGATTGGGGTCCCGTTCTGTGAATGGACTAGGAAACAGTGCGGCGGCGGCGGCTAGTCATTGACTCTCTTGTTCCTTGGGAGGCCATGAGCTTTGCTTCCTGGTCTGCTCTATGGTTTCTCTGAGCGGCCATGGTGTCTCCCCTTTGATGTCCCTGACAATGCATGACTGTCACGCTTTTAGGGCCCCACACAGCTTCTAAGAGTTCAAGGATTTCCTTACCATACTTTGTGTCTTTTCCTCCTGAGTTTTTTAGACCCCTTTCTTTATATAAAGCCCTCAAGTCTGGTCGGCTGGAGAACACCTCATCTATGACCTCAGTGCAGTTGTGATCTGGCTGACCTGGCCAGACAGGCGGTAGGGTTGCTGGGTTCAGGATTCCCACTACTTCTAGATGAATGTGCGGTTCTCACATAACATCCCCT
Organism: Heterocephalus glaber; assembly: GCF_000247695.1. The sequence goes on along the minus strand of NW_004624896.1, from coordinate 1,984,225 downwards.
CTTATGGGACCATCTGGGCATTAGTTAGCAGCATTGTCCCTTATAATCCATTAAAGTCAGCACTGAGTCTGGCACTCAGACTGTCAATTCTTGTCCCGTAGTCATTTTGTCAGCCTCTGCCACTGAGCGGGCCACAGCTGCAAATGCTCACAAACAAGGTGGGCAGCCCTGTGTGATGGAGCCTAGTTGCTTGGAGAGGTATGACACCAGCCAATGCCACGACCCCAGCATCTGCACTAAAACACCCAGTGTTATGCTGGCGCCCTTGTGGACACACAAGAAGAAAGGCTTAGGCATGTCTGGAAGTCCCAGGCCTGGTGCTTTGGTGAAGGCCTGCTTGACCTCTTCACAGGCCTTTTGTTGGACTTGTTCCCGTAGCAAAGGTTCTTGTTCTCCCCACTTTGGGACTTCATAAAGGGGTTTTGCCAAGACTGGGAAGTTAGGTATCCAAATTCTACAAAAACCTGTGGCCCCAATAAACTCTCAGACCTGGCACCAGGTCCTCAGTACAGGGATTGAGCAAACTGCCTGGTTCCTCTTAGGTCCAGATGGGTAAAGACATCTCTCATAAAGAGCTTAGATAACATTTCCCTTCTGTCTGGAAGAAACCATTTTTTTTCCGTGAACATCAGGCTGTGCCCCTAGCTATTGTAATTGTAATTTTTTCTTCTCTCTCTCTTGGTCTTAGATTGTTACAATTCTAAACTTGACTGGCTGACAACAGACTTTCAAGCAACCTTGAATCAGTACTCTTATCATCAGCAGAAAGCAGAGAGAAGAGCAAGTTAATCCTGAAATTGTAGTTTAAGGATTTACAATCCATAAGAAATGTTTTAAGTATACGAATAAAACAAGAATACCAACTTAAATTGGAAGCCAAAAGTAACTTTATCAATTAGCTAAGATTTGTAACCCAGTTTTTCCTCACCCAGGGGAACTTCCCTCAAGGGAAAGAGGGATCGAGCCCCATCTTTAGTCTTTGGGGAAACAGAAGATTCTGAACATCTTTTTGGCACCTTTCTAATTTTCTCTTGAACTGAGGATAAAGTTGGTCTTTTTCCCCTTGTGTGGCTGCATGCCAGGGACTGGGTCCTGGGTCCTCCTTGGCCGGCACCAGCTCCAGTCAAGGTGAAGCCACCAGTCCAGGGTGTTGGGGGTTACAGGCTGGGAGCAGGGACTCCAGAGGGTCCCATGAGGAGGAGGGGACCAGAGGTGAATCCTTTTGTTTATTAAGCCTCTGAGTTTGTAGGGGAGAGGGCAATTGGTCCTTGCTGCCAACACAGAGCATAATTTATTTCCTCCTGAGATCCTGGTCTTTATCATTAACAAATTAAATCAACAATTGATATATACAGTTTTCATTTGATCTGAACTTTGGCCAGAAGACAGATGGAAGGAGGATGGGTGCTTGTGGCCAAATGAAACAATATTTTGTCATCTGAGCTTTCTGTTTTTCATTTGGGGGTTGTCATCCTAAGTCCTTAGTATCAGTCTGAGGAGACTACCAGGGAGTATTTTGTTCCCTGAGCCCCTTGATTCCCTAACCTGTCCTGAGGGAGAGGCACATTTATTTCCCTTTCTGCTTGTTTCAAAGCCAAGGCACAGTCTTCTACCCTAAGATATCTTGCCTTCGGCTACTTTTGATTTCACCCAAAATCATATCAACCTTACCAGAGGTCAGAGGTCTCACCTGAGACCGCCCTGGGACAGGGACAGAATAACCTAACCACCAAAGCAATACACAGTTGCTTGGTTTGTGCAGGAAGTTGCCTGGTCACTGCAGTTCTCTTTGCCTCCCTTTGGCCCCTTTGGCCAGGTTAGAACCTTTCCATTGTCTGTCTCATTCACACAGCCCACAAGGCCTCCAACCAGCCACCCAGCACCCAGTGCCCAGTGCCCAGAGCCTTGGAGTTCAGATTTTGTTTCTTGTGAAACTACTCAGGCAACTCTACTCTGGGAGGTGATCAGGTTCCCCTTCTGCCTCTTGGTGCAGGTTTACCAAAACAAACCTGGGTTTTTACCAGTCTGATGGGCACTGCTCCCAGAACTGGTTCCTGGGCCTCACTGGGTTCTGTTGTGCATTCTGTTGCTTCACCCTGGCATGTTGGGAAGGGCTAGCTTCCCTTATGGATCAAATGGTCCATTGGTGCCAGGCAAGGCTGCTGCTCCCTGCACTCTGAGGTTCACGCCCTGGTGACAAAAGATGTGAGTATGCACCATTTTCCAATCCTGGGTGCACAACCCCCAAGAATGCAGCAGGGTTCTTGCACAGAGACGCAACACAGGTTTATCTTTCCTTGAAGCAACTGCATTTTATTTTATTTTTTTCCGGTACTGGGGAATGAACTCAGGACCTTGTGCTTGCCAGGCAACTTTATTCATGTCAGTATGGGCTCAGTGGGCCGATACTCGAGAGGCTGAGCCCTGATCATGGAGGAGTTTTGTCTTTTATACAATTTTAGTGTCTTTGCCTCTCTTACACGGCAGCACACTAACATACTGCAGCCCGGTTGGGTAAGAACTGTACCAGAACTACAGATGCGTATCTAGGAACTAACTGTGCCGTGTTGTCTCTCTTCGTTCTGAGAAGACCCTGACCAAATTCTTTTGGGAGAGGCCCTGCCACACTCTGTGTTTGTCCTACAAAAGCCTTTTTATATTTCTCTGGTAAGTACCTGAACCACTTCTGTTTGGGAGCTGCCTAATTCATGAATTATTGTGTGCTCAAATAAGTTGCTTAAAATATTGTTGTACTTAAAACAAGACAGGAGCATGCATGTAGCTGAGGATGCCCACATTTGCTATTTCACTCAATTGCAGTTGTTTTCTGCTCCATAGTGGGTGTGAATGATGGAGATTCATGCTTTATTCCAGAGCTGAGGAGGATGAGGGGGAAAGATCAGATTAAAGGTGAGTTTCCAGAAACTTCACAACATTCTCTTTTGATAAATAGCCCTTGGTTAACATCTAAACCCCTCTGACATGTATTTCTTTTGCCATATCATTCCTTTGCTATTGGTCCTCAATGGATTACTGCTAGAGTTATTAAAATATATAACTTAAACTGATTAGAAACTTTGAAGTATTTGTATACCATTGATTGGACCACAAATTGTTATTTAATCCTTTACCACTTGTTTCTAGGCCATTGAAAAATCTTTGAGAACAGCTGAAATGCTGGATTAATTGGCCTGGAAGGGAGGCAGTGTTGTGTGGCCTGCTGCAGCAATGATAAAGCACTCTAAATACACACCTGGCCGTGGAGAGAGGGGAGGTGAATTCTCATCTGAACTACTTTGCTTTCTCATCGAAAAGGAGAAGAGCACAACTGCTCCCCCACCAGCCCGAGGATGCAAAGGATTCAGCTGAGTGAACCTAGCTCTCGGAAGTGGTTGGTGTCTCACGGAGTGGTTCTGCCTCCTACAGAGTCCCTGTATCCACATCACAGTGTTTTGATTTCTCTGCAGGCCCTAGGGCTTGTCATGGCCAATGAGCACACTGTCTCTGAAGGTGGAATCAGGCCGCTAGCCCTGCTCCTGGGTTTCGTGATTCCCACTGAGACTGGGACCCTGCATCCATATCGCCACTTCCCACCACCACCTGCAGCCTGCCTCACAGCTCCAGGGTGCTGGGCGACGCACACAGCTCTCTCAGTCTTCAGGTGAGGGATGTTGCAGAGTCCTCCTGCTGTGGTCAGATGGCAGCAGGACGGGATGCACACGATCAAGCTTGCTAACACCCTCACCTTCCAGACATACGTGCTTTCTTTATGTGGCCTTGGCAAAATGTTGAACCTCAACTTCTTTGATGAGGTAGGTCTCTGCAAATCTGGCTTCCATAGTTATTTTACTTGAATAACTGTTAATTATTACCTTGAACACAAATCCCCTGTGTTATTTCATTTCTTTATATATAAATACTTCATACCAGCTTTAAAGATGGTCCTTTCTGGTTCTAACACCCTTAAAATAAATTACCACATACATTAATTACCATGCAACCTTCTTAAGAGCTCATGCTGCCTCCACAGGAAACAGCTCTTGGGTTCTCCTTCCAGCTGTGACTTTGCTCAAGGGCTGAAGTAATGAGGGAATAGAGCCATTCTCAAGAATGGTGTCTCTTGGCAAGCTGCTGCTCCAGGGAAAGGCATTAAGGATTGTTCAGGAGCAGAGGACACACTTGTAATGGGGTAGAGTCCCACAGCCATTGCTCCCTAGTGGAGTCTCTGGCCTTGTACAGTGAGGCCATGGGTGTGACCTGCTGTCACTACCACCCCACTCCTATGCAGAAGAAAGTCCCTGTTTCTAATTCACAAATCAAGCACCCATGTGAAAGAACATCCTGTGTGTTGGGTTTTTAGTTTAGAGTCGCTGTTACTGATTTATGTGGATCCCTACCAGACAGGCTGACCTCAGTGTGTCATTTAAGCACATTTTAAAGATATCCTTTGGACAGCAAAGTTCTTTCCCTAACAGAAGTGGTTTTAAATGAATTGAATGTCTACTCTATTCAAAGAATTGCCTCTGCAGTGTAGTCCAAAGTATCGGGTTTGAAGATACTGACTGGCAGAGCAGGAGAGCCAAGGACAGGAGTCTGAAGCATTTGAAGTCATATTTACAGCCTTTCAACCTTTGATCTGCATTTTGCTGAGTCTACAGTATTGGGCCAAGCCTCAGCTCTGTCACCAAAAATGGTGACGACACTGGTACCTCCATCATAAGCACTGAATGATCCAATGTGTGAAATGCGTGCGAAGTCAGTCCTCAGTACACGTCAGCAATTATTGTGATTTCTTTCTAGAGGTCCTGCAAGCTTTGATCACAAACCAGGGACAACATCCCAACCCTAAGACAGGGATTAATTAACGTGAGCCCCTCACTAGTGGTCAAGCACAGGCTGATGCGATCACAGAAGCAATGACTGAAGAATGCCCCAGATACTCTGGGGTGGTTCAGTCAGAGTCTGCAAACCCAGTGCTGTGTGTGATGGGAGAGGCCTCTGCTAGGGTCCCAGAGAAGCAGGCAGGATGGCAGAAGATGTCTCCTAACCCTCCACCCCTTCCCACTATCCTTGAAGTCCAGCAGGACTGCTGTGTTGCAGTCGCAATGCTTAGCTAGGTGACCTGGAATAGCAGTTTTTTGTTTTGTGTTGTTCTGCTTCGTTTGTAAATTATGCCCAGTTCAGTACCTAACGTCCTCCAGCGTCCACTGTCTGCAGTGGCCGATGTGCATCTGGTTTGGGTCTGTGTCTGGAGATGGCCCTCATTGTGCTGTGGGGCTGCAACCCCTTCTCCAGGGGCGCCCTCCTGAGGGGTTGCAGGGTGCTCCGCCCTGGGCTCCAGGTGCGCTGACCTGGATCCTGAGCTGCCTGTTTAGCACACTTTTGCAATGTAGGTAAGGCCTTGGCTCGGGTACAAAGGGGCTGGGGGTCTCTCGTGTAGGGTTTAGTAGGAGTGGAGGCGTGAGCCCACCTCCAACCTTCTGCCGGAACTCAGACTCCCGGCCCCCAGTCCGGACCGTGCCCTGGTTGGGGTCTCCGGAGGTGAGCATCTGAGGGGAGCTGGCATACAGCCTTCCGCCCAGGAAGAGCTCCGTGCACCCCCGCCCTGGACCCCCGCTGCACCCAGGCCAGAAAGAAGGGCTCGGTCAGGCTTTCTGACAACATGTGCATTTATTGTATTAGAAGTACAAACGTAGGAATCCGAATACAAATACAGAGGGCGGCCCGGCCGCAGGCCCAGCTGGCTCCGGCAGGGGCCACCGAAGGGCGCGGGGACGGGACGCGCGAAGCAGGGCGCTGCCGCCCGTGTCGCCAAGGCACAAGGGGCGCAGGGCGCCCTCGCTTCTCCGGACCCCGCGCCGCACGGAGCGGGGGTCCCCTGCCGAGGGAGGGGAGAGACAGGCGCCCGAGCCAGGCGTCCAGGGCCCCGCGGGACGAACGGGGCTTTGGGGCCAACGCTTCTGCACGGGGCTTGAGCTAACTCCTAGTCTCTGGAATTCCTCGCCTTCCCCGCCGCCGACGGCTTCGCAGGCCGGAGGGACCCTCTGCCCCTCTCCGCCGTCCCTTCCGCTGGGTCTCCCAGGACCCACACGGGGCTGTGGCCCGCACACAAGACCCGGGCCAGGCCGGCGCTGCCCGCTGCCTGGAGCGGCTTCCTAGTGAGCGTGGCGCGGCTGCTGACTGCCATCCTTGAGACCCGCAGGGCCTTCGGCTTCCATTTCCTCTGGTCCACTAAGCGCAGATGAGCAAGGGCGCTCAGACATGACCCAAAGTAAAAACACCGAAGCCGGAGCGCTCTCAGAACCAGGCGGGCTTGTTAGGATTCCAGACTGACTGCTGATTTTTTTTTTAAAGAAAGACTGTGATCCCACATTTCCAGAAAATGTAAAGATTGTCACGTTCTGTCTCTTCCTCTCTCTCCCTCTCCCTTTCTTCTTTTTGCCTTAACCAGAGGCTTAGTAAACTAATATGCTATCACTAGGAAACTGCTCCTTTCTACTTGTTTCAGCTAAATTTGGGGCAATGGGTAGAGTAGTACACACACTAATAAGGTGTCCAGTTTACCACTGTACATACATACACAAATATACACATCACTGCATGTAAACACAAGATGGCTCCTGATGCAAACCGGATACAAATCCAATCCCTGAAATCGTTACCCTCTTAGAATCCTTCGTAGGATACACACACACAAAAAGCAAACCTTTGCTCAGTCTGGAGCTGTCCATAAAGAAAAATATGTAATTGTACAAACATAGTAGCATGTAAACATTTTTCACTAGCACAAAATTAGCCATTGTAAAGTGTCTTTCAGAATGTTTTAATAAAATAGTTGTTCTAAACTGAGATAATGTAATAATAAACACTATAAACTTCACTAATACATATTATTCAGTGTCTATCTCTATTCAAAGTAAAAAAGTTAAGATAAATCACTGGGAACTAAAGCCTAGAACCAAATCATATGAAAAGCAGCATAATGAATGTTCTTTTGGGTAACAAAATTTGGCTTCCGAAGATGCAATTCAATTTAGGGAAAAGATGGTTCTTAGTCAATTCCGATGTTGTCACTAAGAAAGGAATTAAAAAGCCACCAAAGTATGACAAAGAAGATGAAAGTTACCAAGAATTCAAAATTGGGTGAACTGCAGGGATTTCAAATTCTGCTTGAGCCAGGGTAGACAGGAATTTAGAGAAAAAAGCAGATCTGAAAAATGTTTTAGGCAAGCAAAATTTTGGATTGTGATCTACTTCATAATTAAACTAAAATAAAACTTTTCTAATTTTTTTTGAATGCTTTGTTGTAGCTTGGAGCAAACATTAAAACTTGTGTTGAATAAAAAGTGAAGGGTAAGAAGGAACACGGAGAAGAAGGATGATGATGGTGATGTTGCACTTTATTTCAATAAAAAAATCTACCATATCTGTCTGACCACTTGAAATTTAAGTCAGCAAGGCAGGTGTGTTTTCACCGCATTATGTATCTTTTAGCTACATGCAAAGTCAGTTGAGAATGCTGTTTCCTTAGCCTGTCCGCGCCTTGCCAGGCTGCTCTGGAAAAGCAGGAGCCCAGTCCTGTTACAGTTACCTAATGGGTGAGGTGCTGTGAAGCCAGGCTCTGGTGCTCTGACCTCCCCGTGGAAGTGCTCTGGGTACTGGGGGCCTCCATCACTGATGACATTGATCAAAAGCCTCTGTTCTAAACATAAAGAATACTGGACAAAAGCCTGTTGTAATACATAAGAACCAAATCAAAGCATTCATCTTTTATTCCTGAAAATCAGACTTTGGCAGTAGGTGAAGACTTTCTATGAGGGTGGCTCCAGCAAACCTTTTATAAATCCAAAGCCAAGCACTCTGCTTTCCAACAGCTCTCCCTAGACCAGGGAGCAAACTTCAGCTTCCAAGATGGTACTCTGGCGGGCAGAGCAATTTTCCTGCTAATTAAGGGTCTTATTAATCAAGACGGGAAACTCACGATGGTCCATCCAGCCATCCTGGAAGAGCCTTGTTGGGAACTACTTGCCAGCTGTGCCCAAGGAACCAAACTTCAGACTGGAAGCCCAGCCTGTCTTCAGTAGGAAGGACAAGCTAGTGGGTCCCCTCTCCCCTTGCCTCATCGACCTCATTCCTTATTACCACCCATCCTGATTATTGCAATGTCTATAAAGTGACATTAAGGGCCAATGATTATTTTCCCACAGATGACTTGGGAGTCCACTTTAAAAATTTCTGTGTATTGGGAATTTTTTGATGGAAAATGGGGACTTTAATCCTTTTGTGAAAAAGTGGTTAATGGCAAAATTGTCATCCTGAGAAGTCTGGTATCTTGGGGACTGAAATAACCGAACTACAGGCTCCTGATGGAACTTCAATCAGTGAGGCAATCGGAGAAATCTGGGTCTAAGGCCATCACATTAAATGTAAACATTATGGTTTTCCCTCAGAGTCTGCAGGGGACTGGTTCCAGAGGTGCTGCTGAGACTAAGGTCCATGGATACTCTAGCCCTATAATAAAAATGGTGCAGTGTTCACATAGAACCTGCACAATCCTTCTAAGTGCTTTATCATCTGCAAATGACTTAGAATATCTAATGTATGCAAATGCTGTGCAAATAGTCATTTAGGGAATAATGGCAAGGGAAAAGATCTGGACATGTTCAGTACAGGTGCAATTTAAAGAAAAAAAATGTTCCCATTCTTGGTTGGTTCCTATCATAGATTCAGTACCCATAGATACACAGGGCAGATTGTACTTTGTTAGGAAAAAAAAGCAAAGAAGAAATCTTGAATATTCTGAAAAGAGCAAAATATAGCATCCCAGAACATACATTTTTTTCTCCCTATAATGACAGAAATTATTTTTATAATAAAAGCTAAAACCAATAATAGATCAGAGATGCAGCTTGTTATTTATCCCCAACTGTTCGTTATTTTTTACTTCTTTGGATGGCATATTATGGAGAACACAAATACGGAGGTCCTGCTAACCTCTTTAAAGCCCGAATGTTTCCTACGGGCCAAACTGAGAGAAGGAAATATGTACAGATGACACACTTCCTCAATTTAAAGTGGGTGAAGCAAAAAAGTGTGAATTGAACATTTCCAGTGTGTTCCTAATCTGTTTCTTCCTCCTTATTTCCAGACACTTTTGTGAATATTTTTTAAAGGGCTAGTGTTTGAAGCCCAAATGGACAGTTAATAAGTATAATGAAGTTTAATATTTCAAAGTATATTTACATAAGGTTTTGTTTATCTCTAATGATTCACCATTGTGTAAGTAGAAATTGAAGGTATAATCTTGTGGGATCTGCGTGAATGCCAAGTGCTCGGTACCATGGAGCACTGAACTTACAGAGTGATGAGCGTAATGGCGGGAGACCAGCTGTAATTTGTCAAGTCCTTAAGGAAATTGCAAAGTTTTCCGTCTGGCAGCTGAGATAAACATAATCAAGGAAAGAGAGGTTTTATTTGTTTTGTGTTCTAGTCCTTTGGAAAAGAGTGTCCCGTTGCTTCCTGGCTGTGGCAAGTACTAGTTACTGTAACATGGGATTACTAGTTCCTCTCCTCCCGTTGTTTCCAGAGCACGACCCTTTGCAGAGCTGCAAGACATCATGTCTAAAACCTTCCTTCCACTGCAGCAAACCAGTGCCAGGAAAATTATTTGGTGTGAAGGTTTTGTATGGACACTCATGCTCCCGTCACAAGGACTAGGTGGCTGACCTTCAGATTGGCCCATTTCCCACATGCATAATGAACATGCTTTGTGAGTGAGGACAAGCATTTCTTCAATCAAAGCATCCAGAAAAATTCTCTACTTAATTGATTTGATGTAAATTAGGGAAAATACCATTTATCATATAAGAAATGAAATCCCCTTTTTATCTATGCATAAAAGAGAAAACCTGGCATGAGAGAGCTGATTGCAGGAAATGAAAAATCTTACAAGATGCATATTATGTGAGCTTTTTTTAAGGCATATTTTGGGTATATTGGGGCAGTACTGGCTGAGTTAAGAGTAAATTATAGTAACATTGTCCTTCTTTTCCAGCATCTGGGGAGTCTTTGTTCTGGGTGGTGGCTTTGAAACTTTCTAGGTTCTGAGGAGACATTTTGCTCTAATTCCATCAATGTGTCAGATGTTTTTTTAGTTTTTCTTTTTTCCCCTCACCCAGGATGCAGCTTAAAAGGGAAACAGTCACAGTCTTAAGAATGATGCACAGTGTTAAAAATTTTGGCATCTTTGTCAAAATACGAAGCCATCGCCCTTGATTTAGAGTATTTCTGAACGAGAAGAGCACAGTAGCACCTTTCAATGCAGACCCCTCAGACGTCTTCCACCCCAGCTACCCCCACTTCTACACGCGAAGCAGGCGGGTGAAGCTGTGAGGAAGGGTCGGGGGCTCTTGTGTCCACACAGTCCCCCTTCGAGGGTCCTGGGAAGGAGGGCTGTCAGCTAAAGGGATGCCTCTCTCTCACTCTGTCCTGCCCTTTCCCCCCCTTTCTCCAGAAAGGAAACAGGAACTTGCTTTAAAAGCCCCTGATCTCTGCACCTGCACAAGACATGTGCGTCTCTCCTGTACTGTGGACAGAACAGATCACCTCAGGAGCTGAGATTGGCTTGGAGAACATAAATTATGCAGAGAAACAGGCATGGGAGTGCTCTTGGGGGTGTTCTGCTTCTTTTTAGTCAGACTTTGCAGTGGGCAGATGGCTAAGTAGGCAGGAATCGATTTTATTCTCTATTGTGTGAACATCTCTTACGCTTTTGAGATAAAGGCTTTCCCTCATGGAGAAGACACCATGAACCACGGTGATTTCACCAGGGGGTGGCTGAAGTCAGGAGGGGAGAGGCAGGGTTCAGAAAACAGAGGCTCTTGGTATATTTCCCTCTATCCATCCCTTCCCAAAGTTACATGTGAATTGTTAATGACTTACAAATAGAGAGAAGTTCTCAAATAAAAGGCATCTGCCAAATTGTTTTCAAGGTAACATGCAACCAAATCTATGCTATAAAAATGCCTTTAAGTTATTTTCCTCTCAAGAAGAATTTTACTAGAAGATTTTTTTCTGAACTTACTTGAAGATGTAACAGGTTAAAATTCTTCATACTATAGAAAGTATAAATGTACAGTGCCGGAAACTGTGTCTGTGCCACTGGGCTCTGGGCTTGGAGCTATGGTGTGATGGGTTACCCTCTGGGGGTCTGCACAGGGGGCTGGCTCCATCACGCTTGAGGAACAGACTAGGATACTAACCCTGAAACTCTCCAGGAGAGGAGACATTTCATTTAAGCCATTCTTTTTCAACTTATTTCTGCACAAGTATTATTTTAGTTTTTAAATTAAATTTGCTAGGTACAGCCAATTGGCTTGTGGCTTGTGTAGCAACTATCAAACCAAAAGACACAGTTGGCAGAAAGAAAAACAATGGGATTAGATATCCCACTGTGTAAATCTGATCCTTGAAATTTGGGTGGTGGTGTACCAGTTTTTTCTCATTCACTTGATATGCAGCAATGTTAAAACGTTAATAATAAGCGACCTATTTAATATCAGTTTTCCTGGTCTCTTCCGCTCTCATCCTCTCCTCTGGTAATTGTGTGAATCAGTGCTTTTAGAAACTTTCTCTGCATAATGTTTTACTTATTTTAGTAATGTTAGTATGCACAACAGATAACTGAAAAATGAATATTTTCAATATAATCAATTCAGTTTCCTGGTGAGACAACTGGGGAGCAAAGAAATGCTAATACTAAAATTTTAATAAAGCCAGAGCATTATTAACTAACCGGTAGGACTTTCCCCCCCGCTGCGCAAAAGAAGCTTCAAAAGATTCATATAAAGTACATATTGGCCTCCAGTTATAACAAAGAATTAATATCAGGAAGCAAATTGGATCTGTATTATAAAAATATCAAAAGTATATTGATTGGGGAATTTTTTCTTTGGGATTTTGCTATATATCCACACTTGAAAGTACAAAATGATTTTTGCTCATCAAAATGTATAACTGGTGACAGCCATTACTCATTGTTTGCATCTAAAATTGGTTTAATTTAAAAATCAATATTCATTAAATTTTTGAAATTCTACCTACATTTCTTGCATACTCTGGAATATGATTTCAAAGCAAAGGCTTATGCATGCTATGTCTCTCTTTTCTGGATGAAAGTAATTTTTGAACCATAATAACAACATAAGCCAGACACATACTTTGGGGTTGAGCTTTGGTCTGGTAGAACATATCTCTTAAGGGGAAATGTTGAATTAAAGTTGAACTAGTCCAAGAACCCAACATTCAAGTCCTGTTGACTCTTGGTAGCTTGGAATTAAGTAATTACCTCCTAATATTCATGGATAATCAACACCTTTGACTTTAGCAACACTAGAATTTTTTCCTCAAACGAAAACTTGTAGACCTGTGCGCACTCTTCCCAGGCCTACAGTGAGTTGTTGGATCAAGAAAGGACAGCTAACACCGGTGCCAGAGCAGAAGAGGCTGCAGAGAGAGGAAATGGGCCCCAGTACTGACTGCAGACGGGACTGGAACTCAGCGCCTTGTGCACAGGGCTGGGACTGATGTGAGGGCATGTCTGCCAGGAGCGCTTCATTCAGGTGAGTGCTGGTGCCAAGGACCGTGAAGGAGAGAGAGATCGGGCAGGCCCAGGAGAGCCGCTCACATAGCTGCTTGCCTGTTTTTTAGATTTCTTTGCAAGGGTAATTGGCAGCTGTTTCCAGTACTGAAAACCATTAAAAAACATCACCAAGCTATAGACTCAATAGGATTAGCAAGAATACCACTTTAAAATTTGGTTAAATTCAGTGTGTGTCTGTGTGTGTGTGTGATATATATTAGGAATATCTGCCAGATACATCCTGTGCTGCTGAAAAGTAATTTATAACTTAAGATAAACCAAGCAGTGCTCTTCTCTGAGACTCCGGATTGATCGCTACTAGTCTTGGGGATGACGAAGGTAAAGAATGTGAACCAAGAGCTCTTCACTCGTCACTATGGGCAGCACTTAGAGATACAAGTATCCAACCCAATAGACCAAGTTAAAGAGCAGGAATGATGTGGGGAAGAAGACCCGGGAGTACGAGTCCAGCTCTGAGATGTCTATGTGGATCCGCCCTTTTCTCCAAGACCCTGACTTGCACTCTTCGTAGCAGCAGAAGTAGCTCTGACAGTCTTTGCCATCCAGACACTCGTACACACAGGAGTCTTCGAACTCCTGCCAGTACACAGAGTTGTTTAAAGAGATCATGGCAGGTGGTGGCGGCCTCATATCCAGGAGAGAATAGTTCTGCAGGCAAGAAGAATAGCACAAAAATCATCAGAAAATGCACTGGAAACAGCCCGAGGCACAGTGAGCAATGGGCATCTCTTTCACCCGCTGGGAAGGAAGTGGATGGATGGGTGTGTCCATCCCCCGCAAAGGTCAGGCTCAGTCCTCCCATGTGGGCAACTTCAATGCAGGGAACACTGTGCTGCGATCTCAACGCTTGCACTTCCCAGACCATTCACATGAGGGGAGTTGGGCATATTGTCAGATATGTTGTAGTCAATTCAGATCTCTATTCTGCCTACTTTTCTATTGATTGGTAACAACATGTACATACCATATATTTACTCTTTAATGTAAAGCAGTACATGTATTAAAATGTAGTAGAATAAACATGACATTTTTTCTAATTAATATGTTGTAAAAATGTGTACAGGAATGATGACGGAATGTTCTTATTTCATGTAGTTTGGATAAAAAGGCAGCTTTCCGTGTGGGGCAGCTGGATATAGCTTCCCATCTCAGGCAATGTAACACAGGCTGTGCTGTGCCTGGAACGTTCGCTTTCTGGCTTCCTAAGCTGTCCTCTGATAGGGAAACACTAGTATGTGGCAAGTAACACAGAGAGAATGGCTTACTGTTCTCTCAAGTGAGAGGGATCATGTGTAACCTTGAAAAGTGTCCTAAGCTCATCACTTCTTCAGACAGTTCGCCAAGCTCTTCCAAATAACTATGATCTCGGCATCAGACTGAGTTCTATTAGGAGATTACATCCCTGCATTTGACTGCATAGCGGAAGAGCATGGAAAAGCCTATTTGCCTGTCTACTTCCGTTTCATTTGTGCTGGCAGAGCAGAGACAGGCAGGCCCATGGAAACCTGGAAGCCTGCATCTGAGGAGAGGTGGAGGTAGATGCCCACTTCAGGGATGACCGACTGGGTTGTTCCTCTGCCCTGGCTTCCCGTGCTGGGAAATAGGGCATGCAGAATTGTCGGAAAGCCTTGTGAGAATCTACTTCTGCATTGTCCAAAACTACTATTACAGGGGAATAGGAACACAACCGCTTTGCCTTCTCTTTCTGGATCTTAACTCGACTCTGTTATGACTATGTGGAGTGATAAGTCAGGGCGAGGAGGTAGAAGTGTCCAGCACCCAAAGCCACTACCCTAAGCTCTAGGGTGCAGTCTTATATCAGGGGAAAACATGCACAATTCTGACCTAAAGAGAGATGCTGTGCACCAAGTGTACCCTCCCTGGGCACGGCCTTCTCCTCATGAGTGTGGCCCCCCGTCCCGACAGGAGGCGTCACTGTGTGCTGTCCCCTTCCTCTGTAAGTGTGGGGTGTGAGCAGAAGTGGAAGTCCTACTGTCCCTACAGCTCTAAGAAACATGAGACTCCTCCAGGTTAATGAGTCTTCAAACCAAGTGGATGTAAAGTCACCAGGAGGGGTTGCTGAGACAGGGCAATCCCTGCCTCCACCCCAATGCGTGCATTGTTTCAAAAAGCACCAGCTGGGAAAACCGCCTTTATTAGGTAACAGTTGCATTAAAGGTTTTCCTTCATGCATGTATTGGCACCCTCAGCCAGATGTTCATCCATCCCTGTCTTCAATCCTGGGAGCTGTGCAGCCCCCCACCACATGGAGAGAACCATGGGACCAAACAGTCATGACCAGGCAGGGCAGCCCCCCGGGGAAGAGGATGCTTCTGACGGGGCCTGAGAGGGCTTGGCAGGGGTGGGACCGATCTCTGGAGTTCTAAAGGATGACATCAGGAGGATGCAGGCAAAGCAGCAGCAAGGATTCTGGTGGCAAGAGAAAGCTCTCATTCACTCCTTCATTTAGAGAACTAAAAGCCCATGGTCACCGAAACACACAGAAAGTAGTATATTCAAGAAAGCTCTATGTTTCAAAAGCTTAGTGATTCGAAATGAATTGTATTCCATTTTATGGGACTGAAATAAAAGTTAGGATAGGAACTTATACAGCTCTACAGCTATACTTCATGCTGTTTAAGCACTTTTTATAGGCATCCCTGCCATCTTCATTAATATTTCAAACCATGTGCAAGATAGAGATTTTAATGAGTGCTCCCTCAAAGCCATCTTTGGCCAAGCCGGGTCCCTGACTCCTCCCCTCACCAATGAGTATAACGACGCCCTGTAACCTCTCTGGAGCACCACACTGCCTGGGCTTGTGCCACGTATTTGAGCACTGCACTCGACAGGCTCGGAAACTGAGGCCCAGAGCCGTGGGAACAGCTTGCTGGCTCATCTGGCCTCTCTTGGGAGGCTGCTCACTTGGCTTCTCTGTTGTTGTTAGTAATGAAACAGAGCAAGGGCTGAGGCAGCCACAACTGTCTCCTGCCAGCTGCAAAGCTTCTCTTTTTCGGGCCCTACAAGAGCTGACCCCAGGTTGAACCTCTCTGACTGTGTCTTCTCACCTGGCCTGACACCCTTAGTCTTAACTGTCTTTCTTTGCCCTTCCTTCAAGATCACTAAACTTTCTTGAATTTTTTCTAGCTTTATAGAATTTTTTTTCTCTGTGTGGGAGGACTTTTCCTCTCTTTTGGCAACACCATCTCTACAGCTCCTGGCCCCGCTGTACGGGCAAATGTGCTCTTGGCTGCAGGCTGTTAGTTCCAGCTGTGTCCCTTACTCCGTATCCCCTTCCATCTGTTTCCGTCTGATGCTGTCTGATGCAGTGGCTGGCCTTCCACAGCTGTCACACTGGCTTGCCCACTAACCTCCTGTTGGGGACCCTGACACACACTTGCAGAGGACGGGTGACCACAGAGTCTGCTTAGGAAGCAGGCACAAATGCGTGACGTGCAGCACGGATTAGTCGTTGGAAGACCACTTGTGGTGTATGGGTGGGCACCAAATGTTCAGTATAATTAATGAATTGACATGTATAAAGGAGCAAAATCCATAATTAATACAAAACTTGTGATATGATAGAAGTGGTAGCTCATATCTGTGACTTAAAGATATAGTTCTGAATTTTTCTCCAAAGCTGCATTCTTACCTTAAACCATGTACTAAAATGTCAGGTGTTGTGAACGTAACCTGGGTTGGTACAGACACACTCTGTGAGGGGTGTGGGGGTGGGTGTATCACTGGGAGGAGACGGGGGGAGGAGTGGGGTGGGGCCCTTCCCCAGCAGGACACAGAGGCAGAAGCCACAGCAGAAAAGCCGACGGACTTGGCAGCAAAAACTTAAACAAGGTGTGTAGGAAAAGGCAAAAAAGGACAATGAATCATGGACTGTAAACCACAGTAAGTTAATATCCCCAATATATTCCATAGGTAACTCTATACATTATAGATGTTCCGTAAGATATGATATGAAACAATAAATAACATGATTGACTTAGTGCTACTTTAAAATAGTAACAAAAATTAAAAGACACTAGAATGCAGCTCGCAAAAACAGACACATAAGTCAAAACTAAACAAGTGAAAGGGTTACACTCTCAGCCCTCAGACACAGGAAGAACAGTCCCTGGGTGCACGCTCTGCCCGGTGACCGAGCCAAGGCGAGCGCGTTCTCGGAGCTGGCTGCCCATCCTGTGCATGGGTGGGTGGGTGGCCCTCGGCGAGAGCCACACAACCCTGGCCGTACACTGCTTCTAAGGGTTCAGAACTGAGCACACTGCCTCCGGTGCATGCCAAATGGCAGTGGTGAAAATGTGTGCCCAAGGGAAAAATTGCAGAGAAGCTCAGCATCCAGCCACCACTGCCTGTGCATCTAGCATGAGCACGCAATTCAATCATTAAAACGGTCTTGTAAAATATTGATGACACAGGGACCTAAGTACATTTTTTAGATATCAAAGAGGCTAGAGGAAAAAAATATATATGACAATTGAGTTTTTAAAATGCATGAGTATATATTATTTGAATGGCTAGAAAAATGTTAGAAATATGTACATGTAGGCTACACACTAATCCCCGTGTAGAAGGATTATGAGTAATTTTCTCCTCTATTTTGCAAATGTTCCAAATTGGACTTTCTCAGAGTAGTAGAAGACACATTTTTGAAGGACTGTGTGCGTTCTCACTGGTTTTAGGTTTGGGCAAACCTAAGCGGGAGCATAGCTTTCAAACGCAGCCTGACTTCGGGACAAGTTCTCAGAAACATTGGCACACGCAGGCTGTACATACAGAGGTGTCTGTGGGTCACGGGCGCGTGAATCCAGCTGGGGGACTCGGGAGGTAACAACTGCGAGGAAAGAGAAAGAACGAGCAAGCTGCCGCGGGCGCCTGCAGCCCTGACACTCCAGCCGGGCGCAGTCTTGGGTCCACCTAGGCCAACCCGGCCGGCAGAGGCTGCAGCTGGAGGCAGGGCGGGGCCGCACTCACATCTCAGAGCCCAGCCCCGCTCCTGGAAGTCCTGTAGGGTAATTTGCGTCACGTTTTGTGAGGTCTTGGGGCAGCCACCCGCCCGCTACCCCTACCCTGCAGGGCGCCGCTGCCTTCTTGCCACTCACCGGCCTTGTGTTCTTGGTGGCGGCTGGTTTTCTGCAGCCCGAGTAGTAGTTGAGGGTGGCGTACTCCATCAGAGCAGCAAAGACGAACAGGAAGCACACGGTCACGAAGAGGTCCATGGCAGTCACGTAGGACACTCGGGGCAGCGAGTTCCTGGCAATGGTGCTGAGCGTCGTCATGGTCAGCACCGTGGTGATGCCTGCGAGGGACAGCCCATGTGACAAGACTGAAGCTTACCAGGCATCCCTCTAACTGGCGCTCTTACGCGACTCCTCTTGATGGCCGCTTTTACATTTAGTTTAATTTTTGTTGTTTTGAGACAAGGGTCCTGCTGTGTGGCCCAGGCTGGCCTGAACTCCCGGCCATCCTCCTGTCTCAGCTTCCCGAGTGCTGGGATTACAGGTGTGCACCACCACACTGGCAGGTACTTTTAATTTTAATGTCTGTACAATTTGTAAGCAAGGGTTCAATAAAATTTCTTACAATAGTCTTTACAATGACACGGAAGTGCTGGGACCCCCTGGTCAGTTCAACCTAATGACTTTGTGAAATCAATATGCATTCAGTCGAAACTGCACTTTGACTTCTGAATTTGGATATTTTCCAGGGTTAGCGATATGCAGCCGGGATCCTTTCTCAATGCTGAGCAGCGGCAGTGAGCCTTAGCTCCTCCTTGGCCCTGTGATCACCAGGGGAATGAATGACACTCTCCAGAGTGTTCTGTTGTTAGGCTAGGAGTTTAGCAGGGCAGGTGTATGAGGGGCACTGTGATTTAAGACATTTTCAACCTATGCTGGCTTGTGAAAGCATAATTCCACTGTAGATGAAGGAGCAGCTGTATCTGAATGGGCCCTTTTAAATTTATTTAGTGTTTTGCTTATTGTGCACCATTTTGTCTTGTAAATACTTTTGAAATGAAGACACAGCTTGGAGTCCCACTGTGTATGGGGGCCACTCCCCATCTCACATACTTCTGCCCCTGATGAGCCTGTTCTCTCTTCCCTGCTGCTCCGCCCTGTCCAGTGTGTGCACCCCGCTGTCCTTGGACCAGCTCCAGCACCACGCCTTCTGAGCCATCTCCCTGTCAGCACCCGACAGGGGTGACAGCTTGGCATCTGTGCTGTCCCTGTCACTTCTGTGCTCCCTCCCTTGTGCATTCATCTCTCTTTACATGTTTGTCTCCCTGAATAGATAGTGTGTTCTTTAAAAGCAAAGCTAGATCTTATAGATAGTATGATTTTATTTTATTTTTTAAATTTTATTTTATTTTTTTATTTCTTTTATTGGTACACTGTAGGTGTACAACACAATTACATTTCTCATTGGGAATTGTACCTTTATATAATGCATCTTGGTTCTTATTTTTCCCCATTCCTAGCCCTCCCTTCACGCCCTCCACCCTTCCCTATTTACAAAGACTTTATTTCCATCTTTTCCATTTCTCATCATTTTTCCTTTCCCTCCTTTCCAGGGGAAAGGAAAGAAGATAGTGTGATTTTAAAAGCAAAATTGGATCTTGCTCATCTTTGCTTGTTACCCAGCATAGCAGCCAGCACATTTTAGGCATTTAATTAAATTTTTTTTTTCTTCGAGTGACAATTGGTAATCAGTTTAACTATGGCGATACTGGTAATCGATATTGGTTTGATTTTGACTGTGATATATTGGTCAATACTGAAGATGACTAGTTCATAAGGAAGATGCATGAAAAAGGGTTGTGGAGAATAAGGGAGAATGGAAGAGCGACGTGCGATCATCACAAGACAAGGCGAGCTCTCCTGGGATGAATTCCCTGGGAGGTCAGACTCTCTAGAGCCCCTGGACGGGACAGGTGAGTGCCATGGACTGCGGAATCACAGGCCTCTGTCACAGTGCCAGTCAGAGGTCAAGCGCATGTGACAGGTGAGTAACATTACTTCTCCCGGGCTACAGCATCGCCCTCCATGACTTCCTTCATGCCCCGACCACTGTGGTTCTGCCAGGGCCAGTTGGAGAATACTCCCTGGGGCCAACAGCGTGGCCAGGTGCAGAGGGTGTCCCCCGCCAGTCCACACCCCCGGCCTCATCCTGGCCTTCTCGGCATCTGCCATGGGGAATCATTACCTTCTCTGAATCAGTTTTCAAAATCACTGTCTGAATGCCAGCCTCTCCTTATTATAGGTGGGTACACTCTGGTCCTTCATGTAGAGATGATGGGTAAACTGGAAAATTATATACTGATGCAAGGTATATGTTTATAGGAAAAGCTCATGTCATGTCTAAGAAGAGTCTGAAGTGTTAATTTCTGCTTTAGTGAAGTTGCTGTGTCTGTACGTCCCGCAGTGCTGGCCTGTGTTCCACTGCAGACAAGGTCACCTGTCTCCCACCCCAACTCACACTGAGAGATCCGCCATGCTGAGGAGACAACCAGATGGAGATTCTTACTCAATTCTGGGCAGCCTCTTAGCTACAGAGCAAGCAGGGTGCTCCCAAGGACCCTAAGTGCTGTGTGTGCTGCACTCCCAGGGGAACACAGGGGACTCAGGGAGAAAGTCACCAGAGCCCTGGGGGCACAGCTCTGTGCCACCAGGCTCTGTACACTTAGCTTCTCGAACATGCAGACTTATGTCTTTTGGTGAATTTGAGACATGTTTAGTCATTTGAATAGCTTTAGTCTTCAATTTAGTCTCTGAATAGCTTTGTAGAATCACATTCTTTTTCTTCTCCTTCTGGAATTTCAATGACACAGTGTTAGATTGTTGCTTACCATCTCGGTTATCAACTCAGTTTATTAGTGGTTTTCCAGTCAATTCTCTCTTTTGCTAAGACTGAGTAATTTTTCTTGTCCTATATTTAAATTCACTGATTACTTCCTAATCTTCTCTATTCTGTTGCTAAGCATTCCAGTGAAGTTTTTTTTTCATGTTTCATTTTTCAGTTCTAAAATTTGCAATTGGTTCTTTATATCTTCTACTTCTTTGCTGTGAAAATCTTACTTTTTTCATTTGGTTCAAGTATGTTTGTAATTGTTCACTGAAGAATGTTTATGCTGCCACTCTAAAATCTTGATCAGATAATTCTAGCCTTTGTGTCATCTAAATATTGGCATTTTTTTCTTGTATGCTGAATGATACTTGATTATATCTTGGAAATTCTGGGCTTTATTTTATGGAATTAAAATTATTACAAAGCAAAATTTTACTTACAATAGAGAGAGAAGCTATACATTGGAGAAGATACCTTTATTGTATATAACCAAAAAAATCTTCATGATGTTGTACATGTTCAATAATATGCAATATGTATTTGTTCATGTGTATATTTATGTCATAAATGATTTCATTTTCTTCATCAAACCTCCTTGTTTCTGGTCTCAGAAATCTTTATTTAGTCCAATGTTAAGAGTTCTAAGTTTTTCTTCTAGTAATCCTGCAGCTTTAGCCTTGTCACCTTAGCCTTTGATATATGTGAAATTGTTTTTGTGTTTGGTGGTAGGCAGTTAAAAGTCAGTTTGTGTGATGTATTTTTTAGGTGTAGGATTCCATAATGCCAAATAGGGACATGAAAAGTATTATTCAGATCCCCTCTTCTTTGCTGGTATTTTGTTTGTGTACACTATTGATATAGTGGCCCTTATACCTGGGAGTTGCTTTCCAGAACTCGCGTGAATGCCTGAAACTGCAGACAGTACCAGGTCCTACACATACATGCTTTTTCCTTGTATACATGTCTATGAATGTCTTCATGAGGTGTGATTAAAAAAACATTGCGAATGCTGCTGCCGAATGCCATCCAGTGGAAAGGAAATTACAGTGTGTCCTCATCTACTTAATTCACTGGACCTGGCACTATCTACTTCTGGCTCTTCCCTAAAGTCAAAATGACCATGAAGGTAAATGTTTTCAATCAGTTCAGGAATTAAGGTAGTCTGACAGTACAATTAAAGACATTCATGAAAAATGACTCCCAGCACTGCTTCAGACAATGGCAGGAATGATGGACTAGGTATGTTCAAATCAAAGGGAAGTATTTTTAGGGGCTGAATGGCAATGTGTCTTTTACTGCAATGATTTTTTTAAAATTTAAGCATTCACCATATTTTATGACCACGTTTCATATGATAAAACTTGTTCTATGAATTGACACAGTAAGAAGTTAAAAATAATAGAATAATTACAACAATACACTGTGATAAATTCTGTGACTGCTATGTCTCTCCCAACATATCTGTCGTACAGCACTGATCCACCCCTTGCCTGTGATGGTGTGAGGTGGTGCCTCATGGTAAGATGAAGTGAGGTGAGTAATATAAGCAATGCAACTTCAGCATATGATTTTTCTTCTTCACTTAGTCAACATTTGCCTTTTCACTTAAAGGAAGCCCTTTTTGGCTTCTCTTTGGCATATCCAAATTGCCAGCACCAGCACTTTTGTGTTTCAGAGGCCATTGTTAAGTAAATAGGAGTTACCTGAAGGCAAGTACTGCAACATGGTGACAACTGATCTGCTAACTGTGACGGTTGCCAAGGGACTAAAGTGAACAGTGTTTAAAGCAAGGGAATGCTGGACAAGGGATGACTCACGCTTCTGGTGGAATGGAACAGGGTGGTGTCACTATATTGCTCAGAATGGCCTGGAATTTAAACTTACAAATTGTAAACAACTTAACTGTGATACATTGACTCGAGTTAGACCCGCCTGGCAGACTAGCGCAGTGCTGAGTGTGTCTGTGGGTGACTGATTCGCAGGCCACAAACTGAGGAGCAGAAAAGTGTGAATGGTGTACCTCACCACTACCACCAGTGACCCCCTAGCAAAGGTTTTGCTTCCAGTTCCCTTGACCTTAGTTCCAGAGGTGGCAAGGCTTGCATCAGGAAGCCCAACAACGATTCCACTGAAATGGAAGCTAAGACTTCCCCTTGGTCATTTTGGTCATCGTGCTTCTGAGTCAGTGAGCAGGAAGGGGAACTGCAAGGTTGGCAGGGTGATGACCCAGACTACCAAGGGAAAATCCCCATGGTCTTCACAACGGACGAGGAAATAATGTACTTGGAGTGCAGGAGATCCCTTAGGGCGTCTCCTGATATTACCATGCCCTGTTATTAAGGCAGATGTCAAACGGCCCAGAATCTTCACAAATAGAGTCACCCTGCCAGGTAAAGAACCAAGATTTCTGAGGTGCTTGCTAGAGACCAAGGGAACACAGAAAGGGTAGCAGAAGAAGGTAATTAAAAATACCAGCTATGATCATAAAGTCTTTTCCTACGCTAATGACTTCAAGAGTTCTATCTAACCTCTCTTCCAGCAGGTTTAGTGTTTCTCTTTTAATATTTAGATCTTTGATCCATTTTGATTTTAGTTTAGTGCATGGTGGGAGATATGCACTAGTTTTAATCTTTGGCAAGTTGAAACCCAGTTTTTCCAGCACCATTTATTAAAGAGACCATCTTTCCTCCAGTGAGAGTGTTTGGCTCCTTTGTCAAAGATGAGGTGGCTGAGTGTGTCTGGAGTTCTTTCTGGGTCTTCTAATCTGTTCCACTGATTCTTGGGTTTGTTTCTTTGCCAGCACCATGCTGTTTTTATTACAGTAGCTGTGTAGTACAGTTTCAAGTTGGGGGTTGTGATATCTCCTGTCTTGTCTTTGTTGCCTAGAATTGCTTTTACTATTCTGGGTTTCTTCTGGCTCTAGATAAATTTTTGGATTCTAGTTCTGTGAAATATACCATTGGAATTTCAATCCTGATTGTATTGTATTGTATTTATATAGCAGTTGTGGAAGTATGGCCATCTTCACTATATTGGTTCTTCCTACCCAAGAACAAGGGATGTCTTTCCATTTTCTGATATCCTTTTTGATCTCTTTTTTCAGAGTGCTATAGTTTTCAAAGTGGAGGTCTTTTACTTCCTTTGTTAGATTGATTCCTAGATACCAAATGGTTTCTCTGGTGTGAGAAACTGAAAGTTTAAATAAGGACCAAAATGTATAATAGATAATATGAAATAGGAAGAAAAGGTTCAAAGGGGAAGTAGAAAGGGAGAGTGGGAGAAAGGAAAGCAAGGAAAGAAAAAAATATGAGAAAAGAAGGAGAAAATGGAAACAAGGCTTTTGTAAATGGGGGGGGTGGAAGGGTGGAAGGGAGGGAAGGGGAATGGGAAAAAACAAGAACCAAGATACATCATGTACAGGTACAAATTCCCAGTGATGAATGTGCTTATAATGTTTACCTAAAATATACCAATAAACTTACGTGGAAAAAATACTAATTGTGACCATGTGGCCAGTTGTAGAAATGAGGACTGTGATGTCGTGACTATTTCTTTCTTATTTTGTTAATATGCTTGTGTGTATTGACACATGTAGTAGGTAGGTATCTTCCTTTGTAATGTAATGTTTATTGACTTGATATTGGTACTTGGTATTTAGCTTTTTGTTTGGTTTATTTCCATTGGCTAATTAACCTGCATTAGTATTTTTCTTGTGGTTTTAGATTTCTTTGACAATACTTTCAATTTTTGTTTTGTAAAAATGTCTTTTTCTAACAAGGTCTGGGAAGTCCATATAGTTTCTTTGGCTATAGAATTTTAAGTGGATAGGTTTTTTTTCTTACATGTCAGTAGTTTAAGGGTGATAATTTGTGATATTATGGCCTCCATTATTGAATAGGAGAGATGAGTCATCAACATTATTTTTGCTTCTCCACTCAAGATTTTGTTTGTTTTTCACACATGGATTATCATGATTTTCTTTGTAGTTCACCTGCTTGGATTTCACTAAGCTATTATCATTTACAGGTTGGTGATTTTTACTAAATTTGATTCTTTTTGCTTTATTTCTTTAAAATCTTTGGCATCATTCTTTTTCCCTTCTTATTCTGGAAACAGTTTTTGTAGTTCTGTTATAAATATTCATTGTATACTGCAGTTTACTGAGGCTGTATTCATTTTAAAAAATTTTATCCTTTCCTTTTCACATTACATGCATTTTACATGATAATATTTACATTTACAAAGGTTTTTCCCCTGCCATCTTCAATCTGAAGTTCAGTTAGTGAATTTTTCAGTTCACATATTACACATTTCATTCTAAAATCTTTTCTCTGTACTTCCTTTGTTGAGAAAATTCATCTCTTCATTCATTAAGATTCTATTTTTCTTTAAAGCCATGGACCTTGATATAATATCTGTTTTAAAGTTTTATGTCTGCTGATTTAATGTCAAACTTGTCTTTCTCCATTACCATTTCATCATGGGGAATACCTTTTTACTTCCTGGAGTGTATCATAATTTTCATTATATGCTTACCATTGTGCATGATACATTATAAGAAGTCTGGACCACGTTATATTTTAAAAAGCACATTGATTGCTTTCTTATGACAGCTGTTTTGCTAGTTATTGTCCTTGATCTTGTCATGACTTGGTTCAAACTCTATTTAAAGGAGCTCTAAAGTACCTCTTTATTAAACATGATTGTATTAGTAAAGTTCCTCCACACTTCTGGGCATATTATCTGACAACACAGCATAATTCTATTATCTCTGCTTGATCTCACAACAAAAGTAGTGCAAACAGAACAACATACTGTAATGTTCTGAGCTACACTTTATAAATTTTGTTTATAAGGACACCTAACATTCCTAACTCTGTGAGCAGAACACTAATAGCACTTACTGAATTTATGTTAATATCTTTGCCTGCTGATTTACCACTTCTATGCTGTATTTTCTATGACAATGCAAATGAATACTGGTAGAATACATTTCAAGCTGACTAATCTCAAGCAAATGTACTCAGCTGTCAAACAAGCAAAACTCAAGAAACCAAACACAGGGAAAGCTCGAGGTGATACGAAGGACTTTCCAAGGAGCTGGAATCGAGACAGCTCCTTCCTTCCAAAGAAGACATTTTGGGGAGACAACCTTTATATTCAGTCTCACATCACTACCTGTCATAGGACTCTGAAAGTAAGGCAAAACTCTTATTAAAAATTGAAATAAGTTTCTGCAAAATTTTAAAATTGTTGCAAGTGAGAGTTTTGTTAAGGGGAGTTGGAGGACCATAGGAAAGCTCGTGAGGACACCGAGTGAGGTGCATGCATTACTTCTGACAAGAATGGTCACTTTCTTGCTTGCTGCCATAGCTGTAACACACAGCAGAGATTCTCTTTTGAGAGAACATTTTACAAAGAGTGTGTCTCCTGTGGCAAGTTCTGTTTCCTCATACAGAAGTGGTAAGGTTTCTGAGTTGGCAGGACCCAGGACGCACCCACAGTTTTCTGATGACATCAGCCTGAAAGCTTAGCATCAGATAATGCAACCAACTCATTGTGAATCCCTAATTCATCTCAATTTAAGTAGTACACATGGAATTCCATCATCAGAAAGAGCAACCTCACTTAGATACTTAAAAAATTCAGAAATGGTTCAAGTAGCTCTCAAGTTAGATTGAGTTAGATTTGCTGCATTAAAATTACACAAAATATTGGCAGACTTTTTAAAACTTACCTAATGCAGTTCTTGCCGGTGTAGCATCTTTTTTGATCCAAAATGACACCCAGGATAAAACCACAGTGAGTATACAGGGGATGTATGTCTGAATAGTGAAGTAACCCATTCTTCTACTTAACTCAAAATAGATAGTCATGACAACGTAGTCACCTGCAGTAAAACATTGCCAAAATTCAGTCAGCTTTCATAGGTTAAAAAATAGTTCAGGGAGGGCTGGGGATTTAGCTCAGTGGTTCTGCCACCTGCCTCAAAAGCACAAGGTCCCGAGTTCAATCCCCAGTATCCCCCCAAAAAAATTAGTTCAGGGAAATAATTCATAATTTATTTTGCAAAATGAATGACTTGAATAAAAATGTACAAATGTAGCAATATCAAGTCAGAAAAATGATTAAAATGTTGGTGTTCTTCAATTATACTTTGATAGCATCCTTGGCTTTGCAAGGCATTTTACTGCTCCCTGTAAAGGACACAGAAACAAGCATATTAGTTGGCAGACAGACTGATAGACATGCATGTCTATTCACGACAGATCGTGACTTGATAAGCTGATATTACTAGAGTCCATCTGTATGATGCATGATTAAAATCAAGGGTAAGAGGTAAACTCAACTCTCAAACAGATCCAGGGTCATTTTATGGATTTTTCCAATAACAAGAGTTATGATATCATACATAAATTTGTATAAAGATTTTTATATTTTATTTCATCATATCAGAAATTTCAGCTTACTAACTTTGCACTTTACTCTTTCTTTATTTAGTATTTGTTCACTTATTTTATCCTTTTATAAGTCCAGCATTTAGGCTGTGCCAAACCAATAAAAAGATGAAATCATTTCACAACAGTCTCCTCTCTCTTATTAAAGCAAAACCATGCCACACAGGAGTTGGAAGCAATGTGGATATTACTAGGGACTCCATAATTTTCCCTGAGTATATGGAGGTGGGCACATGCTTTATGGATTGTATATTTCATTCTAAAATATTCATTTATTTTTTAGGCTACCTTCTGCTGAGATTTTGTCTTTCATCTTCTTCATTTGAACCCTCTACCTTTCAGACTGCTAGATTCGGCCTCCAATGCCCAAAGCTCATCGTGTCAGCGCTGAACTATCATCTTCCACACATGGACACCTGCTTTTTATTCAGGTCTTTCTCTTACTTGCTCAAAACCAGAAGCCATCTTTGACTCCTCCTTTGCTTTTCTTAGCGGTTCCAGCTGCTGCTTTGCTCTCGAATCTCTTTCCCACCTAGTCCAAGACACTATCTCCTGTCAGAGGCCCAAGCTTGTCTTTTAACAACCAGTCCTTCTCTGTTCCAGACTATTCTATGTCATGTCCCTGAAAGGATCCTTATTAAATTAAAATATCATTACATCCTTCTCTTTATACTCCATCAGCGTCTTACTGTCTGTGTACAATGGTCATGCTTTTCCTGCAGTCCACGTCATTCTGCCTTAAACAACTTTTACACTACTGGCATTTAGTCAACCCAGGTCCTCAGGCTGCCAAGACCCTGCTAGCTCAGAGACCTCTAACGCCCTCTCCTTCTGTCTACAATGCTCTTCTTTTCCTTATCTTTGCATTTAAGTTGCTCCTACTTGCATGTCTTTGAACATCAACTTAGTTCTCCAGGAAGTCTTCCCCGAACTCCCTTCCAACATGTAACAATATATAACAATAACAATTACATATAACATATACAACATTATATATCCATATAACAATAACAATATATGTCTCTTCAAATTAAATCATTTGGGTTATAGACTAGATCCCTTTTATTTACTGTTGTTGCTTCATGATAAGCAATCAGTTAGCAGTTGGTGAGTGAAAAGAATATCACATAGTCCCAATTTTGTTTAGAAGATTGACATGAAGACTAACTGAGCCCCTGTGACAATGATTTTAAATAAATTAGAAATTCTTTGCAGGATGTGTTGTTTTATTGTAGCAATATTTAGGATTGTTGATAGAAACATCAATTTTGAGTCTATTTTCCAATAAAGATTTAAATTTTTAAGCAAATTAACATTTCAGTACAAAGGAATCAGGATGATTAACCCGAAGCAATAAAAGACCACAAAAATATTTTTCTAAATAAAATTAATGCCAGAGATAAATCATTTTCTGGAGAAATGTTATTGAATTATATTATTTAAAAATTCCTTCTAATTTTTACATAAAATTTCAGTTCAAATTATAGGACAAGAAGACCAAACACAAAAATAAAATATAATAAATCCCAGTAAGAGTAAGGAGAATATTCAAAGACTGGAATAATTTCTGCAATTACCACCATTGCAAGTACCTATAAGTAACAGACAGACAGTTACCAAGCAGATGCATATTTGGTTCAGCGAATCCATCTGCTTTTCCCTGCCTGAGACAATGCGCTGCCTCACACCTGTGATCAGCATACTCCTTTGCCTAACTCCGACATCTGCTCCAACTCCCTGTTGTCAGCAGTCTTTGGGCACCATGACGAAGGCTCTGATGGAGCTCTCCTGGAGCTGAGCACCTTACAGGAGGAAGGCAGCAGCAGCCATCACAACTGTCGGTGGGTGTATGGGTAGACATACGCATGACCCTGCCATGACGGAGAAGGGTCAGCACCAGTCCCATCCCAGTGTTAGGTATATAGAGGGAGGTGTGTGTAAAGCTGCCAGTGAGGGGCCAGAGGCTGCAAAGCAGCCCTTGAGTCCTGCAGACATTTTCAGAGGGAAGCCTGAAGATGAAGCACAGTTTTTACAATCCCAAATACTTGTTTTATTTTATTAGGCAAATACCCATCTTCAAAAATTGGTTTTTACCATTGATATATTAATAATAATTTGTTTCAGGTTAAAGGTGGTTGTGAAGAGAAATTATAAAAGTGTTTTGAAACACTGCAGTACAATAGTTAGAACTTTCATTTCATTTTCTTTTCTCTTATTCTTCTTCCTTTCTTTCCTTTTTTCATTCCTTCATTCATAAGTTCCTTATCTGGTAGTTCTCACCACCAAGAAGAGATTGGCATACATTTGTTCTCTTTGATTTCAAGCTCTCAACCTTTGATGGACTCTGACAGGGTCAATGCCAGACAAATCATAGTTAGATGAAGCCAATGGTATGGGACATTATGATTGGCTTACTTTGGATGACTGCCTGTTATTGGACAAGTAAACTTCGGTGTGGGAAAGCCATGAGATAAAGTGGCAGCCCCCAAGGGTGGTGTGGAAGGCAGGGAAGTTTCCAGAGAAGAAGGCTCTATTCACATACAGTTTGTAAGGCAGAGATAAGAGAAGTTATCTGGCCCAGAAGCATCACGAGAGTAAGTGTATGATTTTCTTGTTGTATTATTTAGGTAAGTCTACACTGAGGCATATGTACATGTTTGTCAGAGAACATAAATTATCCTGTACTCACAATGCACGGAGCAGTGTACAATCCCAGGACATGGTTCATTTAAAGACCTTGTTATTTATGTCACTAAATTTTACGTTTGTAAAAACATTATTTTAATGAATGAGAGGACAGATAATAAATTAGTATTGGAAAAGAATGGCCATGAGGAGTGTTCTTTTTTTCTAAAAATGCTTTCCAGCTGCTGAGATTTTATCTTCCATCTTCTCCATTGGAACCCTTGCTCCTTCAGCCTCCTGGATTCAGCCTTCGGGTCATATTCATTAAATAACTGATATCTAAGCAAAGTTTTAGTTTTAAAATTCTAGGTTTCTGTTTTAAAATTTGACAACAAAAATTATCTTATTTTTAAAAACATAATCCTGCTTAAGGAAGAGTGATCTTCCCAGAAAATTATGAGAAAGTTTTCTAGAACACTCACATATATTTCTAACATGGCTGTTCTAGAGATAGTCCCATCTGGATTTACCATTCCATGGTGGTGGGAAGAGTGGAAACTCAAAGATGTATTTCCAACATGATGAACTTGCCTGAGGGCTAGCCACATCTTCAAGAATTTACTTGGAGTATTCCTTTTCAAAACCATTACTTATTCCATGTCATTTAAAGTCAGCCAAGTTCTTCTCATTAGCAGACAATGTGCAATAATGCTGAACCCTAAAGATGCCTATCTCTAATTCTTCAGGTTTTCCCTTGATGTCTTTCTCTTTTTTCCCTTAAATTCTTTTATTGGCACATTTTAGGTATACAATACATTTACATTCATCATTGGGTGCTGGTACCTGCACATGATGTATCTTGGTTCTTATTTTTTCCCCATTACCTGTGCGCCCTTCACCCCTCCACCCTTCCCTATTTACATAGGCTTCATTTCCATTTTTTTCTTTTCTCATAATTTTTCCTTTCCATTCTTTCCTTTCCCCTTCCCCTCCCACCACCCCTCCACCTTTGGACCTTTACTTCCTATTTCAAATTATCAATTATTCATTTTAATCATTTTAATCCTTATTTACACTTTCAGTTTCTCACACCAGAGAAACTATTTGGTATTTACACGTGTGTCCTATTTATTTCACTTGAAAGTA
>NW_004624896.1:1839471-1925658 GCF_000247695.1 Heterocephalus glaber | reverse complement strand
ACCAACATGCATTATGTAAAGGTACAATTCCCAATGAGAAATGTAATTGTGTTGTATACCTACAATGTACCAATAAAAGAATTTAATACAAAGAAAACCCAACTAAAATAAACACTTGAGAGATCGGTTAAAAAAAAAAAAAAGTACCTTCCAAGATTGATGGTGAAATAAAAGATTTTTCCAGCTAAAAGAGTGTAAGGAATTGACTGCCAGCTGACCCACACTACAAGAAATGTGAGCAGAAACCTTCTAGGAAAGGAAAAAAAAACCATGATACCAAATGGAAATGTGGATTTGTGCTAATGAAAAGCCAGCTTTAGGAATAATAATTACATGCATAGACAGCTGAAGCTTATTTTCTTACTATTTAAATTTCTTTCAACAAAATATGAAAAAGTTCATACATGGTAATTATAACACATTTAAATGTACAATGAATAACAAGAGTAGCACAAAGTTGGAGTGGAGAAATTGAAGTACACTCCTGTAAAATTCTTACATTATACATAAAGTGGCAAAACACAGCCTGTGGTTTAAACATAGCCTGTGATGAATTCAAGCTGTATTTAAATTCTAAGCTGGCAAAATAACAAAATAGTTATATTTCAAAAGCCAATTACTGCAATAAAACAGAATCATAAGATATGTTCAATTAATAAAAAGAGATGGAAAGGGAAATGTGAGTAAAAATAAATTGAACGAATAGAACAAAGAGGCAAGATGATGATGGACAAACGACACTTTCCTTAGTCACTTTCCATCACTGCGACAAAACGCCCAGCACCTAGAAATAACGGAGGGGAGGTTTACTTTGCCTCACCCTCAGGCCATGACTGGCTGGCTCTAAGACTCAAACAGCATGGCAGAGGGACATGCTGGAGGAGATGGTGCTCAAGCCCTGGAAGCCAGCAAGCAGAGGGAGGAGAAAGAGCGGGGGACAGGAGCACCCTCTTCCAAGTCACCCTCCAGTGACCACCTCGGCCCCGGCCCCAGCGTCTAACAGCACAGTCAGCTACCACACGAGCCAATCCCACATGAGGCTTCAGGGAACATTGTGATCCAAACCTGAACAAGTTATTGTTGATGCAGAAAATCCCAAGGATTCTACAAAAATATTAGAGGGAAGAAGTTGGTTCATTGAGTGCACATGTTGCAAGATAAACATACAAACCTCAATTGTATTTCTGCATGGGAGCGATGAACTATAGATCCTGAAATGAAAGATACAGAGAATTTACAACTTCTTACAAAGTATGTAGGTGTAAATCTAACAAGATAAGTACAGGATCTACACATTTAAAACTACAATGTTGTGATGAAAAGAAATCAAAGAAGAGTTAAGTAAATGGAGATTCAGAGAGTGTTTGTGGATTATTGGATTCAACATAGTAAAGATGCCAAATTTCCTTAAATTGGCATGCAGTTTTAATATAATTCCTGTAAAAAAATCTCTGCAAGATTTTTTTGTAGGCATACACAAGATGATTATGAAATTTATATGGAAAGATAAAGAAAGTAGAATAAACAATTTTGAAAAAGAAGAGAGAAATGGGAAGAAACAGTCTACCTGCTTTTGAGAGTACAGTAATCAAGACAGCGTGGTAATAACGAAGGGATGGAGAGGTGGAGCAGTGCAACCGAGCAGAGGGTTCGAAGACAGCCCCATATAAATCCGCCTTATGTAATTCAATTTTTATTTGACACATAATCACACACACTGTGGGTATATGCATTGTTCTGATATACGTTTGTAACGTGCAATGCTCAAATGTGAGTAATTTCCATATCCATTTGGTTTTTGACTACAGAGTAAAAGTGGCTCAATGGAGGAACAGCAGTCTTTTTCAACAAACGGTGCTGGGGCAATACACAGGACATACCCAGGTAAAAACAAAAATGAACAACAAGAAGAGAAAGAACTTTTATTTAGGTGTCACGTTACACAATAACTAAAGTGGATAAAATTTCAAATGCAAAATGTAAAACTATAAAACTTTTAGAAAAAACAAAATTTTGTGGGTCAAAGAGTTATCACATTTGATGATTAAAAGCTAAACATATAAAGGCAAAAATTAATAAGTCAGTGTCAAAATGGGTACACTTCTTTTTACATTAGCTTTAGTTGTAAAAAAAATGACTTTTGCTCTGTGAAAGATCTTGTTAAGAGGAAGAAAGACAAGCAACTGAGTGCAATAAAATGTTTGTACACCACATATTTGAAAAGGACTAGCATCTAATTATAAAGAAAAATTTCAAAACTTGACAACAAAAAAGAGTTCAGTTATAAAATGGTCCAAAGCCATGAATATTTCACTGATGAAAAACAGAAATGGTAAATAATACATGTAACAATATTCAATATCATTAACCTTCAGGAAATTACAAATTAAAACCATAACAACAAATCCCTATATATCTATCAGAGTGGCTAAAATAAAAAGGAGTGGCAACATTCAAAACTGATGAGAATGTGGAGAAACTGAGTTATTCCTACTTTGCAGGGTGGAATGGAAAGTTGTGCAACCACTTTGGGTTCGATAGTCTCTTCAAAACAACAGCCAAATATACAACCACCCCGTGACCCAGCAACTGCACTCCTGGGGATTTACCCCAGAAAATGAAATCATGCATTTACACAAAGTGATGCACCTGTGCTTATACCAGCTTTATGTATAAGTAGCCAAAATCTAGAAACAGTTCAGGTTTCCTTCAATGAGTGAACCAAGGAACTACTACATCCATACTATGGGATGCTACTCAGTAATAAAAAGGAACATGTTATTGCATACTGAGTAATTTGGATGCATCTCCAGAAAATTATGCCAAGTTAACAAAATTAATGGCCAACATGTTCTATTGTGTAGAATTCTATTTATATTGCATTCCTTAAATGACAATATAGAATGGAAACAGAATAATGGAAGCCCAGCACTAGGAGCAAAGATAAGAAGGAAGTGGGTACTCCAAGAAACCTGGTGATGACAAAATGTTTTGCATCTTGGCTGGACTCCTGCCAGTATCCTAGGTGTGATGCAGTTTTCTCCTCCTCCTCCTCCTCCTGCTCCTGCTCCTCTTCCTCCTCCTCCTAGTCTTCTTCGAGCACCACCATTGGGACAATTAGGTAAAGGATTCTCTGTATTCCTTTTTAAAATTAACTTTCAATCAAGAATCATTGTAAAATAAAACAAGTATTTAAAAAACACCCTGTGGATCAAGGAAGAAATCAAAATATAATTTGGAAAGTATTGCCAATAAAATGAAAATGATGTTGAATGTAAATATTGAATGAAAATTCCATAAATTATCAATGATTAAAATTCAGACTGTGCACCCAATCTGATTAACTTCTTTGCTCTAATCACCTGATTTTTATTACGTATAAGTCATGCACTCGCCACCTTGAATGTGGCCCTTGTTTAGAGCGCTCTGCTGCTGGTGATTGTGACACCAGCCCTCTGCCACTTCACCCTGCTATCTGGCTGCAGGCCAAGACCCCTTGAAGCCAATGGGAGCCACCATGGGTGTCCGAGACCCTCGGGCAACGAAGCAAGTATCCTCTTCCCAAAGCTGGTGTTTTCTCCATACGCATCACGTGCCCTTCTCCTCGGAGGAGACGCCAACATGGTACGCCAGGGATAGCCCTGTATTAAAAGTCAGTTTCCCATTCCCATGTGTTCAAAGGTGCTTTCTCACGACCAAATGAGACTCAAGTTGGGCACAGCTGCATGCAAATGCCTGAAGAATGGAGAAGAGGAGGAAAGAGGTGCCAGGCTGTTTCATTGGCACAGCTTCCCTTGTATGAAAATGCTGCACAGCTCTGTGTCCTAAGACTTTGAGACTTCTTTTTACAGCTGATGGACTCTGCTCAAATTGAGTGACAGGCGAGCCGTCAGTTAGGTGGCTTGATTTAAATAGGCTGCAGAACAGTGAGCCCCTTTTGGTACAGAACTCATTTGTCTGTGACGAGGGTTTAAAATGCCTTGGAGGTGACTGATTCTGAGACTAAGAAGCTGAGGCTGAGGATCCTTGTCTGCAGGGAACTCTGCAGGGTGATTTGTGGGGCTTGCTTTGGAAAAGAAAATCTCTGCTCCTGGCACATCATCCTGGCTGAAGTCTGCCGTGGGACAAACATGCTAATCTGCCCCCGACTCTGGGAAGCACACATTGGTTCTGCTTTGTTCGAAAAGCCTTCTAGCCTAAATTCAAGGTCATTTTTTCCTTTTTTGATTCCCATTTTACCATTTCATCGTCCTTATTGTCAGATTTCTAGGTTAAAAATAATTTTTTTGAGACAAGGTGTTGCCCAGACTGGTATTGAGTTCCTGGTCTTAATTGTTCCTTCTGTCTCAGTATCCCAAATGCTGGGACCAGAGGTACATACTACCATGTGTCGCTCCTGGGCTACTTTCTAAGTAGCAATTACAGATTATGTCCACAGATCACCAGAAATACCAGAAACTTAATGATCTTCGGAATGCAAGTAATCAGCCTGTAGAAATGAATTCTGTAGATATGGCATCCACTTGATCGATAGAACAAGGGAATGAGTCTGAAAATAAAACAGTGAGCTCTTCACGTAAGCGGGCAGACTTTTAGACTTTCAGGCTGGCAGGTGGGATTTCTCAGCGACAACACCTCAGAGCCGGTGGACTCCAGGGAGCGAGTTTAGGGAGTTTTCTGTTCGCGTGTGTCTCCGTCACGTCCGTGTGGTCTGGGCTCTGCCCACAGAGCCTTCCCTTGGTTCTCGCTGTACCACTCGCTCCCGGAGGAAGCAGCTTCCTCAGCTCCTGCGCAGGAGATAAGATGGAGCTGCCCGTGGGAGAGGCTGCCGGCACAGGAGGGCAGAGAAGCCCGCGGTCGGCTTCTTCCTGTCGGGCACAGTTTCTCTCCAGCGCTACCCAGCAGACGCTGAGGAAGCTTTGTAATCTGCTCTCCTTCCTTTGCTCCACCACGTGGGGTGTGCAGGGCCCCAGATTCTTGCTAATGTCTGAGCTACCTCACTATCTCCTTTTCTCCTCTGCCTTTCAGTTCCTTCCATGATCTCACCAATGTGTTGCATCCCCTTCCTCTTGCTCTTTCCCTGTTACTCTCTGGCTAGCTCCTCTCCTGTACTTCCCCTTCACAGAGAAACCTGCTGTTTCTCCTTGGTCTTCTGGTTTGGTGTGGTCCAGAGCTGAGTCCTCAAGGGAAGGGCTACACTTCCCCAGGGCTTTACCCTCCCACTGCCTGGCTGCTGAAGTAGGACCCATGTTCTCTGCAGGGTCCAGTGCAGCCCCTTGCTGGGACCTTCCTTGCACTTCTGGTCTCAGTTTGAGGGACTCCTTCCTAACCTTGGGGGTCAGATCTCCATTCATATCGGCTCACAAAAAGTCATGCCCACAGATCTCCTCTGCCCACCTCAGGTGTGCTTTTGCACTTCTCTGTAACACAGTGTGACTCAAGCCCATCTTCCCAGGAGACTGTCCACTCTAGGAGGGCTGGCTCTGTGTTCCCTGCAGTCACTGTTTTATCCCTAGTTCCTAGCAAGAGGCATTACTTACACCAGATCATTAAGTGCAAGGCAATAAGGGATGCAAATCTGGGTTGCTGCTCTAGACTCTATCCAAGTGTTTGCCCAGGTAGGAACTGCTCTAGACTCAGGTTCCCCTGCATTTCTCACCCCTTTGGCTTCTTCTCAGCATTCGCCAACTTTCTGATGAGCCTTGGAGACTCATATCTGTATTAAATTAAATATTAGAAGTTCTGAGGTTTACAGTATAGTTGTGAATATGAAGAAAGTATATCCTCTGGTGTGTAAGGTGAGTGAGCTGGAAGGACAAGGAAGGTCCCAGCAAAGGGCTGCACTGGACCCTGCAGAGTAAGGTTCGGTGAGGTCAAAAGTGCATCCCCTGGTCTGTGAGGTGCGATCCCGACAACAGTGTGTTCAGTGCCTTTACTTACAACTGACAAGACCTGTTTGAAGAGAAAGTGTTGATGGGAAGATCCCTGTTTCCTAAACTATAGTCAGAGGCTATTGCAGAATTGCTATGGAATGTCCTCTGCTATCTGACCATTGTCACCACTCTTACTTCACAGAGAAGAAGTGTGTCTTAATATTTAAGAGCACAGAGCAGTTCTGTGCTGCCTGGCTCTCAAGATAGGTGGTTTGATCTTGTGCCCTGTCTTCCTCACCTAGGAAATGGGAATCATAATGGTGTCTCCATCTTCTCTGTCTGTTGGCAGAATGAAGTGAGTTAATAAATGCAGAGCTAGCCACGTGAAGCTGTCAACACGTTAGCCTGGCTTTTAGAATGTGCTGATGCCACAGACACTTCTATGTCAGTTTGGGTTTTTCCACAATGAGGACAGATTGAAATTTGTGATTTGTATCTAATTGCTTCAATAAGGGCTACACCCTTAACTGATATTAATCCTCACTGCTTGTCAAATATTCTCAGAACCATGCTGCTTCTTATTCAGAAAAAAACATTTCCATTAAAACAATAGCTTTTATCAAAAAGGAGTTAGCTTTTGAAGACAAATGCAACCCTAATCCTTAGATTGGAGTTGAATATTTTTAATTGGGTCCTCCTCTCAGCAATGACTGTATTATTTATAGTCATTAATATTTCTCTAGATTTAGAACTATTGTTCCAATAATGGAGGATCTGAATGGACAAGTCGGCATCAGGAAGCCAGTCTCCCTTGGGCACTACAGATTGTCTCCTGAGACTCCTTCAAGGGAATTTTCTATCTCAGATCAACTAGTATTTAAATAGGAACAAATAATCACTTCATGAAACTGGAGTCTTCAGTATCTTAGAATAAATCTTCCTTCTTTGCATCAAATTAAACCTTAGAAATTTTGAGAATTGTTTTAATGTCTGGTTGTGATATTAGTTATCTTGGGATGCTGAAAGCACTATCCTTAGCAACATTATAGCAGATTAGCTTTCTTGGGTAAAAAATACTAATGTGCAAGTAGATTTTCACTAAATCATAGTCACATACTAACCTAAACCCAATGGAACAACAAAAAGGTGATACTTGCCGTTGGAGTCTAGACAAGCCAGTGGACATAGTAACGGAAATTGACAATGACTAACATGAAAACTACAGCTGCTATCTTTCTTATTCAGGTTACCAGACAGTTGGAACCAAAGCTAACCAATATCAAACTGGAGGAATGGAAGTGGAGTTGGAAATGGCAAGAATAACCAAAAGACAAAGGACAAAGACATAACACTAAAGAAAACAAAAACAGACATCACTGACAAAAAGCTTTTAAAATCAGAAAGAAACCAAGGATTCAGAAAGAGAAAGAAGAGTTCCCAGCTCTCTCTTCAGAATTTAGACTCACTATAGAAAGAAAAGGCACAGTATAGCTTAAAATGAACAAATACTAGCAATATAGTCTGAAAGAAAACAATAAAAAAGATGCTCCATGCCAGATAAAGAAGGAAGAAAAGACAAAAGTAAAGGAAGGCAGGAAAGCAAGCAGGCAGGGAGGTAGGAAGGAAGGAAGGGGTAAGGAGGAATATATCATGTAAATAACAAATCAAGGTATAACCCTGTGTGGGGGCATAACTAGAAAAAAAGTAATTTCCTTGCATTTATTTACACAGTAGCATTAAAAGAACATTAATTGATAAGAATAATTTAAAATTATATGAATAACCAACAAAATGGGATCAAGAGCATACTTGATTGCAGACCTAAGTAAACAAATTTATAAGCAGAAACTTGTTACAGAATGTTTACTTTGACCAGAAACATGAAAGCACAGAATAGAAAGTGGTAAAGTTTAGATAATGGACCTAAGGAAACCATAGTGTCTGCAGCAAATACAGATAAAATGGAAGTAAAGCCACTAGAGGTAAGGTAAAGACAGGACAGTCAAAAAAGGTGATCCACCACAAATTTAACTGGCTTTCAAGAGGCAGGAAATATTGATATAAAAGACAGAATATATACAAAAATATAATAAAAGAAAAATTTCCTTAAATGGAGAATGCTTTGTCAATTAAAATAATCATAATTTTCTGAACTCCAAAACATTTACTCATTTACACTTTTAAGTTTTTTTTTGTTAAATAAAAAGCTTGTCTTAATCTTATAAAAGGAAAATTTAAGGATTCAGTATAATATGAGCTGTTTTTGAAAAGAAAACATGAGATTGGCCACAGAATTCTTCAAAAAAATATCCAAGACCAGAAGACAACAGAGCAATGTCTGCAAAATTCTGAGGGGAAGAAACCATAACTCACTGAAAATGTAATTAGAGAAGGAAGGCCTATGCAGACATTCTCAAACAAGAAGGATACCATGGAATAAAGTATCTATGGAGCTCTCATGATAGAAATAATTAAGAATAAAATCTACCAAAGTAACTGTTGGCTCAAGTGAAGAACTCAGAGAAGGGAATATTCTATCAGGGAGCACAGAACCACTGAAATTACTCAAATATAAATGCAAAGAAAACAACTTTGGAAAATGTAATTTAAAAAGACATTTTAATACTTGTAGAATCTAACAATGCCCCAAACAGCCATGTAAGCAATAATTAGCAGTGAGGGTGAGGCAGGAGATTAGAACATGGCAAAGCAGCTGGGCAACTGAGCTTGCATGACCTGTCAATTGTGGAGATTCAGGACCCATGTGCAGAACAGTATCTGAGCCTTGAACCTGATACCGATCAGAGGATGCTATCTTACTTATTCTGGAATGAGGTCAAGCAGGTTTTGGATGGAATAGCCTGGATCGGATGTCAGAAAGAAGACATAAAAGATGGCAGCTAATGACTTTGCTCCCACTGCCCTTTTGTTCTTACAGTAGTCTGCCCTATGTGCAGGGCATATCTCTTTCCTATCTTTGTCCTTCAGAGCACTTTTTCTTCTTGAGCACTTCTTTTGCACTTTTTTTCTTCTTCTTTTGCCTTAAGTAAATGTTAAGCTTTGACTTTCATCAATTGTCTGTAAGAGCTTAGAAAGGCCTGCTGGGCACCACATCATCAAACAACAGTTTTGGCGAGCCAGCCAGGAGGTAACAAATAGAGCCAGGAGTTAAGAGCTGATGGGGCATGGAGTAGGGACAGGGTGCACTGCTAAGTGCACCCTCATGTAACCACTCTGCTGGGATCCCACTGTGGAGCCAGGCTGAGGGAGTGCTTTTGCTCATGCCATGTGCTGGGCTGGGCAATCCTCAGTGTGTCAGCAAGGGAGTGCTCACAGCCTGTCCTGAAGTGGAAAGTGGCTGAAGGCCAAGCTGAGTGAGGCACCAGATTTCCATGCTCTCCACGCACCAGTCAGGAAGAAGGGGTGCCTGTGGAAGGTGGCTGCTTTAAGGCCTGTGGAGCTTTCATGGCAAGGGGGAATACTAAGAGAGGAAACCTGAGCCTTGGAGTGTCTTGGAGTCAGAGAAAGATGGTCTCTTGCTTCTGGGAGCTGGCTTAGTACAACTGACAGAGACTAGGGCAGCTGAGACAGGCCTGGTACATACACCTAGATGTATTTTAGTTTCAAACATAAACATTCTACAGAACAGCAACATCAGATGACATCAACCATTCTGTGATTATGATTTAACAAGATGAAAACAATATCGTTTTATCTAAATGCAAAGTATAAACATTGTCTATACCACAAGAATATTCAATCCTTTTTCTATCCTGGTAATGAGTATCTGCTGTCCCTCACTGATTCCAACTTTAGCTTCAGTCTTGGTTCCACTTCTGCAGATAAGATTTATTACAATATCCTGTGACACAATTGCCAATT
Organism: Heterocephalus glaber; assembly: GCF_000247695.1. The sequence goes on along the minus strand of NW_004624896.1, from coordinate 1,915,903 downwards.
CTTATGACATGTGCTAGTGTGAAGATGAAGTATACATACTTCACCCTCTACACTATGGTAGGTGCAACTACAAACCAATTATATATTATATACAATTATGTGTCACTTAACAATGAGGATATGTTCTAGAACTGCGTTGTTAGGCAATTTTGCCTATATGTAAATATCATGAGTGCATTCATACAAACTAGGACAACTATAGCATCATTAGGCAATATAACCATACAGGACTACCACTGCATATTTGGTCTGTTGTTGACCAAGTATCATGTGCCACACAACTGCATACAAAATAAGCATAATGAGACTTTGCCATGTGGAGAGATGAAGTAAACCAGTCAGATAAATTTGCACATGAGAAATGATATTTTGATTAACTCCCTGTTTGTCTTTTTCCCACATAACTCAGACTGGAGGCTGGCTGAAAAGGCCAGCAACCTGAAAACTTCACCAGGTATAGACAAATAACAACAACAACAACAACGACGACGACAGCCCGTTCTCTTTAGCCAATGGGAAAGGAAAAGGGCAGACAAGCAAGACCAATGACAGAATACTTCTAGATGGTAACTGCTCTACCCCAGTCAGACACCATAAGAAAATGAAACTGAAGTCACCACTTGTCTCACACAAGCAAAGGCCCCATAAGGGAGCCTGACTAGCACCGCTGCTATGCTACACTGTGGTCACCCAGCTCTTCCACTCAGATGGCATAAAAGAAGCCACAATGGGACCAAGACTTCCTTCCCTGACAAGTGCTATGAACCCCTCTGGCACAAAGTCAGTGGGAGGCACATAGACAGCAGCAACAAGCACTCAAACCCCTCCCAGCCAGAGTGATTTCAGCAGAGGCCTAGTGGGGAACTGATTCCCACTTCTGCCCGGGAATGTCAAAGGCCACCTTACTCATGGGTGTCAACGAGATTAGATAGGTAATCTGGACTTTCATTCCCACTGACAGGAAAGAAGACGTATCCTTCTCCCCCTTTAAAGCAATGTCAGAATGGGCTTGATAAAACAATTTTATCCAAAAATATCCAGCTTTCACTAAAAATTCATTTGCTATGTGAAATATGAGAAAGATTTCTATTTCAGTGAGGAAGGACAACTAAGAGATGCCAACAGCAAAGTAACAAATATATTAAAATTTGACGTGGATTTTTTTAACATACTCATCCAAAAAAAAGGTGGAAACAAATAGAAAAATGGAAAGTCTCAGCAAAGAAATAAAAGAGATAAGGAGGATCAAGTGAAAATTTAAAACCTGAAATGTACAATGTACTAAATTAAATCTCAGTGAATGAAGTTAACTGCTCATAAGAGAGGACTGTGGGAAAGATACAACAGACTTTTCTTTATCTATTGATTTTCCTAAATTATGTCTTAAGATTGAAGCAAATATTACAAAATTGTCTGATATTATTCTAACTATACTGGATCCAAAAATTTCAGAGCAGTATCTCAAAGAGGTATTGGTGTAGTTATGTTCTTAGCACCACTATCATGATAGCCCAAAGGTGAAAGAAACCCAAATGTTCATCAATAGATGTACTAATAAAGGAAACATGGTATATACAAGCACTGAAATATTAATCAACCTTTAAACAGAAAGAAATTCTGTCATATGCAAAACACTGGTGAACCTAGAGAGCAGGATGCTAAGTGAAATGGGTCACCCAAGGGTTATACTATTTCCCAAGTGAGGGAAAGCCAGTAACATTTCTCATTTGGTTCCAATTCTGTGTTATGAAAGCTAAATTTTAAGTGAGAGTGGCTGAGAATCTGGTGGTTTCCTACCTTTGGCCCCCACCTCACCCCACACATCATGCAGGCTGCAATGTATGTGCAAAGGCATCAGTACTGGGTCCAATCACACTTCCTCAGCTCTCCAGGATGGCAGTGGCTCCACACCCAAGGGGGCAAGGCTAGAGGATCAGTAGCTACCATCCCCACCCAACACCCTGCTCACAAAACACTGATGTCTCTCTTCAAGAAGAGAGCCATGGTCCCAGGTTCAGCTCCACAGACAGGGTTGGAGATTACTCTCGAAGAAAAAGAAAGACCACAAGTACAGAGAGCTCTAAAACTCTCACCAAAGGAAGAGGCTGTTATGGATACAACCACGAAATTTCAGGAGCAAAGGCACTCTCAAAAATAACGGAGACATGGCAGGGGATTTAGCTCAGTGGTTCCACCACCTGCCTCGCAAGTGCAAGGTCCTGAGTTTGATCCCTGGTACAAAAAAAACCAAAACAAAAATGGAGACATTGATGATAGGAAAATATGAGAGGATTAGGAGTTCCAAAGGAATAATGTCAAAGTGTAAGCCAGGTAGTTTCCTGGAGACAACCAAGGAAACAGCTCAGGTCTCCTAGGGGCGGATGAACCTTAAAGGCTTGCCTTAAACAATAACTCTATCAAAGGACCTGCATTTAACTGGGTCAGACTGTGAGGCAATTTATACACCAGAACATTGGAAAACAATGAGGTTTAGACTGCGCGCATGCTCAGTGCTGCCTGAGTAGGAGCAGCAGAGACTTCACACTGCAGGGGAAACAGGCTCCACTAAAATAGCTGAGCCAAACCACTAATGAACACAAGAGCAAAGAATGACCCTGACAACAAAGGTCTGGGGATGCAACTGGTGATAGGATCAGAATTCAGGGTTACTACAGTATATGACCTAAAATATCAAATTTCCAATACATATTATGTCATATACAAACAAAGTACAGTGTGCCTCATGCACATGAAAAAAAAAGCCACTTATGAGAGGGCCAAGACTCTGCAGCTAACAAGAGCTTTAAAGCAGCCATTCCACATATGTCCAACACACTACAGGAAACCATGTTCTAAGAAATGAAGGAAGGCAAGCTAGGTGCACAGTGCACGCTTGTGATCCCAGCACTCTGGGAGGCTGAGGAAGGAGGACCACAAGTTTGAATCGAGCTTGGGCAATGTAGCAATTCAGCAAGACTCTGTTTCAAGATAAACAAAAAATTAAAAGAGCTGGTGGATGTAGCTCAGATGCAAGGTGGCCCTGGGTTCAATCCCCAGTCCTGAAAAAAAGGAAGACATGATAGCAATGTTTTATCAAATGATAGAGACAGAAATCACACACACACACACACACACACACACACACACACACACTATGCAACAAAAAGTAAAGAGAAAAAAGAAAGAAGAAAAACATGTGGGGCCTTAGATAAATGTGAGAACTATCAGGTTGGACAGCACACATGTAATGGGAGGACAGGGAGGAGATGGGAGCTAGAGAAAGAAAAAGAAACATCAAAGAAAATAACGACCAAAATCTTACAATTTTGATTTAAAAGTTATTCCACACATACATGAACTCTAAACACAGTGATACCTCGGCTGTCAAACTCAATCCATTTCAAATTTGTGTTTGAACAATGAAAAATTTGAGAACTGAACATATTTTTTACAATAAGAAATAATGGAAAACCAAATAACTGGTTCTGAGGCCCAAAATCACACTTATAAATTCATATATATATTTGTACTGGGGATTGAACTCAGGACCTTGAGCTTGAGAGGCAGGCGCGGTGCCACTGAGCTACATCCCTGGCCCTATAAATTCATTTTTCCAGGACTTTAACAAATTTCACAATGATTTCTTTCTTTAACTGTATCATGGTTCTCAGTTTTCCTCTTAGCTTTACTGCTGGTATCATTAACTTTCTTTGGAGCCATGGTTCTGATATTTTATGCAAAATATCATGGTTCTGATACTTTATGTAGATAAAGCTAAAAGAGCACAATGGTGAATATTTTAATGTACCAACTAACACACGCACTATATGTCATCTGGGTGAGTGAGGCGCTTAGACTGTGTCTGTGATGAGATGCAACACACGACTCATTCTTAGTATAGCCTTTTTCAAGTTGGATTTTTGGGAAGACTATGGAGCAAAGTCACAGACATGAGCAGAGTTTTCTTTCAAACTTTGTTGATTGAGTAGTGAGTAGTGGAAAGTTCAAGCTTGGAGCTGTTCAACATTTGAGGTAGCACTGTAATTCCAAAGAGATGCACAACACATGCATTATAGTGAAATCTGGGAAAGCCAAATTAAAGAAGGAAAATATGAAAGCATCAAGAGAAAAGATGACTCTTTGTATGAGAGAATCCAATACGATCAACAGCTGACTTTTCAATAAACGTTAGTGGTTAAAGACAACATGGTGATAAGTGGTGAAAGAAAGGTACTGTTAACCAAGAATCTTATATCTAGCACAACTATTTCTCAAAACGATGAAATAAAGACAAACCCAGATAAACAGAAACAGATTTTTTTTCAAGCACTTATCACATGAGAAATACTAAAGAGAATTAGGCTGCAAGCAAGTGACAGAGGGTGAAAATCTGAGTTCACACAGAAAAGGAAGAGGACGGGCAAAGCCCATTACAGTGATGATTGTAATAGTCAGTATATGTGTATATGCATTCCCTTCTATACTAATAATAAATTAAAATAAATTATATTAGCAATATGTATATAATGTCTTATAGGGCGTACTGACAATAAAAACCCAAGCACTTGACAATAACGGTACAGGGAAGGTGGACAGGAGACAAAGTGAATTTGAGCAAGGAAATGACCTTAAATAGTAATTTACAACTCCACAGGAAGAAAGGAAGAGATGCAGGAATGACATGCAGGAGTTTTACAAGTGCACACAATCCATACTTATTCTCCTTTCTGTTTTCAACTTCTTTAAATGAAATTAAACTGTAAAAAATAATAAATATATAAATGTATTATTGAATTTGTAACATACATGTAATATGGATAATAATGACTCTAACAGGGTTAACAGAAAATAACTATATAAGAGTAACATATCTACATCTCAGTGGAAATAAGTTTAAATATGATAAATTAAAATTTATAGTTATACTTTAAATAATAATTAATGAAATAGCAAAATCATAGTGAAGAAATGATTAAAGAAACTGAAATATTACAGTAGAAAGTAGTAGCAAAATAAAAATGTAAAGTAACAGACCAATAGAGACATAAGGGGCACTTGACTTATAGAAATAGGTAAAGAGACAGACATGAGTACAGATATATTAATAACAGGATTAGATGTTAAGGAACTGAACAAGCCAATCAGAAGGCCAAGGTTATTGCAACGGATATACAAAATACAGCTACATGTTGTTGACAGAAGATATACTTTAGACTCAAAGATACAAATATATTTTTTAAAAGATGGAAAGGGTATATCACACAAAGAGCAGCCATATGAAAACTGAAAAGGCTATACTAATATCAGACAGAGTTGCCTTTGAATAAAAAATTGAAATAATTAACAATAATTTTCAAAGATGAAAGTGTTAAGCCATATGGAAGATGAATCACATGTATGTATGCATACATACATCAGTGAAAGAAACCGAAGAGGATGCAAATAGGTGAGTTGTATGATTTGTGAATTACACTTCAGTGAAGCTTTCTATTATATTAAAAACCTGTAGTTTAATAGACATGGAATTAAAAATGATAAAAGGGTAGTGCATGTCTATAATTTCAGTACTTTGGGAGGCGAGGGCAATAGAATTGCAGGCTGAAGTTCTACCTGGGCAACTCAGTGAAATCCTGTCTTAAAACAAAAAAGGAGCAAAGTCTATTCACCAAGCTACCAGGATAAATGTGCATATGCCAAACAATAAAACAGCAAAATATGTAAATAATGTCTGGTAGAATTTAAAGGAGAAGAGGACAGTTCCACTATTGTAATTGTGGACTTCAACACTCTCAACAATTGATAGTACAAGTAGACAAAATTCTATAGAATTCAAAGTTCCACCGAAGGTTAGGATCTCTTCAACATTATAGAAATTCCACTCAACACCAGCAGCACACACATTCTTTTCAAGTGCCTAGAGAATACTTCCCAAAGTAGACCATAAGTTGGGCCACACAAGTCTCAACAAATTTAAAAGAACTGGAATCACACTGTTCTCTGGTCACAATGAATCAAAGTGGAAATCAATAGAGAATGATCACCTAACAATTTCTACATACGTGTAAATATCTTTGAGTCAAAGTGAAAGTCTCAAAGTGTACCAAGCAAAATGAAAATGAAAATAAAAGATATTAAAATTGATGAGAATCAGCTGAAACGGTGCTTAAGGAGAAGTTTACATCCCTGAATGCACACATTAGTAAAACAAAGTCTGAAATCAATAATGTAAGCTTTCATTTCCAAATACATCTCCAAAAAGAGCAAGATAAACTGAAACCTAGTAAAATAAAGGAAGTAAAGAACAGAAATCTATGAAACTAACAACAGAATGAATTAGGAAGAAAACCAAAGAAACAGAGAGAAGATTCTGGGAAAAATTAATAAAATTCAAGCACTAGGAAGATTGGGAGAGGCAGGCAGGGAGGAAAGGGAAGGAGGGAGGGAGGGAGGCAGAGAGAAAGAGGGAGAAACCATTTACCAGGACCAGGGATCCAGCAGGAGACCACAGCCTTGGGGGGTTTCAGTGGGACAATTAGGGAATTCTACAAACAGTTTCTCAAACATACGTGTGACCATTTAGATGAAATAAACCAATTTCTAGGAAACTGCAAGCTATCATACTCACCCAATGTGAAATAAATCATTTGAACAGTCCTATAACCACTAAGCAAATTAAATTCATAATTTAAAAATTCTCCACAAAGAAATTCTCAGTCCCAGTTTATGTCTCAGAGAATTCTACCAAATGTTTGAAAAAGAATGAACACCAGTTCTACACAGGCCACTTCTGAGTGAGGCTGCTCTCATCAGTCCAGCAGGAGAGACAGGATGGCCCACGTGAGTATAGCTCTAAAAATCGACAAAATAGCTTAGTGCACAAGGCTGTCCGTGGGGCTTTGCCAGGGTCACCCTGTCAAAACTGTGGACAGAGAGTTCAGATACAAGCTTACTTCCAGCATTTGACTGTTCCCAATCTCACTGCTGTCTTCCACCTCCAGCTACACATCCCTCCCCCGGACTCCCTCCTGCCTTCCTCCAGATACCTTTCCAATCCTCTTCTCCATCAGCCTCTACTCCAGTGACAAAAGCAATAATATCAGCAGAGTCTGAGCTCCTCTCTTCTTGGTTAGCTCCTTTTTCTCTTTCTCTTCTTCCTGATCTATCCGCTTCCTTTTTCTCTTCATCCTCCCTCACCCCCCGCCACATCCCAACCTACCTGTCAGTTGTAGTATATCACAGGCTTTATGGGTTACCAAAAAAGGGTAAAATCAGTAAAATGAGTTTTGGTGCACATGACGTACAGTTGTCCATGTATGTGGTCGGGTCTGTGGATGTTGGGGTCAAGGTAAGGATTTTCTCCTTAACAACACAGTGACCAGGCTCCTACTAAGCTGGGTAGGTTGAAGAGGTCTATTAATATGAAAGCACAACCAAAGCCAAGATTACATCACTGGAAAGTAGACACTAACTAAAGAGAGCTTCACACTACCAACAGAGTCTTTCCATTCGAATTGGATATTCAGCACTCCACTCAGCACACACACCCCAACAGAAACATGAGAAAGCAGGCAATAAGTCTTCAAGTAACTTGACCAAAGATGATCCAATAGGCACTTTTGGGGAGGAGGTAAAAAGCAAAATGGCTAAAATGTATAAAGGGTTGGGCAAGGTGGTGTACGCCTGTAATCCCAGCACTGGGGAGGCTGAGGCAGGACAACTGTCATGAGTTCAAGGCCAGCCAGCCTGGGCTATGCAGTCAGTTCAAGGCCAGAATGAACTGCATAGTGAGACCTTGTCTCTCAATAAAGCAAAGGAAAAAAGGAAAGAAAAAAAGAAAAAGAAAAAAGAAAATGTTAAATGTGTAAAGGGATAAAAGAAGAAACCAAAAAAAAGTGGATCAATAAGATGCTCAGTGAGCTCAGAGATGATGTAATTGAACAGGTAAGGGGCTTAAATGATAAGATGATCAGCACGCTTAGAAGACATTAACAGCTGGGAGGACTAACCAGCAGTACAAAGCATGAATTACAATTCTGGTAAGAATTAGCCCATGAAAAGGTTTCAAATGGAAATCAGGATATAAAGGGACACAAATGAATGTACAGAAATGAGCAGTGGGGAGAGGGTCAGAGCTAGAAGACAGGGCTGGTGCAGGATAAGAACTGCTCTGGCTAGTCCGGGCCTCTCTTCTGGTCCCATGTAAATGTGTCGTTATTTCTTCTAGTTCAGTAAAAAAAGCTGCTGCTTTTTGATGGGGATTTTGTTAAATCTGTATATCATTTTTGGTAATATGGCCATTTTGATGATGTTAGTATTCTTATCTGCTTGATATTAACTGTGGTTTTCACTAGAAGATACAATGTAAGTCATTTTTGCAATTTTCGTCTTTGTACTTTTCTCCACTTTTTAGCTTTTTAACATATGGGATCAAATCTATTGTATAAAAAGAGGATGTCTCTCAATAAAACAAAACATTGGGAACATGCACTGTATACCAGGATATTTACACTTGAGGAAGAACAGAGTTTTCTTATTTTCTTCTATATATCTTCCTGTGATTTTTAAGTTAAAACATTTTAAAACTCACTTGAAGTATGCACTAATAATTTAAGAAGAAAAGGAAAACTATTCATAGAAAAACTACCAGAATGATTTTGTTATATTTGATTCAGTGTACACCCACACATAAAGGGTAACAGAAGATTTAATACAACTATTTCCTACCTAGCATTATATTATGAGTTTTCTTAGTTCAAAATAACCAATTCATCTTTACTATTCTCATTCAATACAGTTTGCTCTTTTTCTTGGGGGCTGTTGAACAGTTTACGTATTGAAGACGAAGAATCTCATGGATGATAGACACTTCAAATAGCAGGTGTGGTGTCAGACAACTGCTTGACAGGCCTGAGATAAATGCACAGTTGTATTTTCTTCAGAGGTTCTTCATCAACACAAAAACAATATGAATGTATGTCTTGAAGAAATAGCTGTTCTACATCAGGAAAACAAATGTATTTATAAAACAAACAATTATCATTCCATTGAATCAAGTGTTGTTTTGAAGGTTCACTCCCTAGAAAACATTCTAGTGTCCACTTTAATAAAAAATGGCAGAAAGAAAAAGAAGCCCTGCGTTAGGAAGGGCTGAGGATGGGTCATTCCAATTTAACTGGTCTGTTGATGCTGGACTCACCCCTCACCCTCAGCCCAGTGTGGATGGTGTGGTGTAAAGGCTCACCACGGGCTCCAGGACGGTTAATCTGCTCATGATATTCTAGGAGCCAACAGTGCTAAGTTCATACCAAATTCAGATCCTTTCCAAGAGTGACTTAAAGCAAGACCAAAGCATGGTTTTGAAAAGAAACTCCTTTTATCTATGACTGTACTGAAGAAGAAAAATAAGCTGGAGGAATGTGCCCTTTCTACTTAACACATACTTAGGGCACTATTTTGAATTTATAGTAAAGTCTGCATGTCTAAGTCCTCATTAAAATTGTGGGATTGCTAGCTATTTTTAAAAAAAGAAATTTTGTTCTAAGTTCAGCATAATTAGTCCTGACAAATGGACTACTCATGACGTTATGCAATTCTGTGTAAAGTCCAAACCTCTAGAGCTTTACTTATTGATATAACAAAGGCTTTGGATAAAAGAGCAATGAATTCCTCCTGCACAGTTTGATAGCAAGGCTTTGAAAAACAAAATTATACAAATAATATATGACACTGCTACAAAATATCTTAAAGAACAAAATAATAGTGGTTTTGTCATGTACAGCAGTAAGAAGAAAATTTGTAAGTACAGAAATCGCCATCAATGCCCACACACCGGAAATGAGAATACAGGGAATAACAGAATAACTCCTAAATGTCCCTGAAATTCTTACCTCAGTGATACTTTTTCTCGATGCTTTTCCTATCTCCTTGTTTTGTACGGTCTACCTTTTAGTTTGTTTTTGATTTATATTCTGGGTTTCTCATATAGGAGTAATCATGTGATATTTAAGCTTGTGTGTCTGATTTCATTTAACATTATGGCCCAAAGGTACATGCATTTTCCCACAAAGGACTCAAGTTTACCCTTCTTTCTGGCACTGGAGTACTCCATTGTGTGTAAATACCACATTTAAAAAAATTCAATCATCTATTGATGGACATATAGGCCACTTCCAAGACCTAGCTATTATGAATTGTGCTGCTATAAACATGGATATGCACGTATCCCTGTAATACGATGTCTTGAACTCTTTCCAGAAGATACCTAGCAGAAGGACAGCTAGGTTGGTTGAATGGAATTTCTATTTCTAGTTTTTTGAGGAACCTCCACACTGATTTCCATAGTGGTTATCCTAGTTTACACTCCCACCAACAATGAAAAGGGTTCCTCTTTCCTCCTGCAGCTTCCTTAGCATTTGTTATTATTTTATTTCTTGATGATGTAGATAGTTTCTAGAGTAAGACAGAATCTATTTTTTTAATTTGCATTTCTTGAATTACGTTCTTTTGTAGGATGAATAAGCAGGTTAACTGGTAAGTGTTTATGTGTTCTATGAGAATCATGCCCCAGGTTATCTGTGGTATGGGTTGAGGTATGGGCCTGACACTATGTCACTCGGACCCACAGGGCCTAGGGTCATGTGTGTGCTCCATCTAGAGCAGCATGAGTATCTCAGCACCAGAACAACCAAGCAGAGTGTGAACAGGCTAGAGCCAAGGGCAGGCTGGTGGAAAATGACTGCACTTCTGCTGGAACTCCAGGGGTCTGATAAATTGGGTCTCCTCAAGTCAAAAGAAGGTGAACTATTAAATCCAAGGAGTTTGACTCTGACAACTGGCTTCTTCAGTGGTCCTGTGGACAGATGCAAGGATGAGGCAAGGGTGAGATGAAGGAACAGGAAGTGACAGGAGAGCCCTAGGGCTGCAGCAGCTTTCCTCCTCTTCTTAAGAGCTGTGAGTGAAGTGAGAACTGGAGCAGGGTAGAGTTACTGTCCAAGGAACTATCTGGTCTACCCTCACATTTCTTGCAAAGAAGCGTCTGATGAGTGACAGCCAGTAGAAACAGAACTAAGTGTCACTGGACAAAGAGGATTGTTGCCCAGGTGATCTGACTGATGACCTACTCTGCTAATAATGTTTCACTGTTGTGCAGGAAGAGGGATACTGGCAAGGGGAAGTCCAGTCATCTTGGGAAATAGAGAAATATCTGCCCATATTCTATACTGATTAAGATAAAAATGGAAGACAGGTGAGTTGGATGGGTATTAACTACTTAATATTTAAGTTCCTGACTTTCCAAGGGACCCCTAAGGAATTAATTCCCCAACTAAGCATCTAGCCAAAAGGCTATATGGATTCTGCAGAAAGCACTGTTTTCAGAGAACACAATAATATGGTAAATTACATGCCTACGTGGGTCTATAAACATATATCAAAATACTAAAGTTACTCTGTTTTGTCTCTTTCATAAATTTTGGTTCTTACATTTGCATTCACATGTCAAAATTAGCTTTTATCTGCCAAGTACAAAGTAGAAAAAAGTATCCCTCGACTATATTTTAAATCGTGACATTATGAACAGAGGTCAAGTAACACTACTAAAATGTCAAAACATTTCTTAATGTCCCCACCCTGCATTAATTTTTCTGCCAACTATATGTTTTCAAAGTTATATATTTATCTTTTAGACTCATTTGCATTGTTTTCTCTTCCAAATATTCAAGTATTTTATTTGAGCTAATAATTTTACTAGATTCTTTGGGATTCCAATTGGTGAATCTACTGGGAAACATAAAATTAATGCCAGGCAGTGATTCCTGGCTGCTTTCAAGCGTATACCGTGACCAGTCCTTGTCTATGAGGTGGGCATTAGTATGGACACCCCCACTCTGCAGAAGAGGAAGCTGAGTGTCAGACAGGTAAGATAATATAACCAAGATGGCATGACTGTGAGTGCTGGGAGGCTTGGACTCAAAACCCAGGTAGGACGGCTGCAGAGTTCACATTCTCAACTTCGGTATTGTATGTCCGTCCTCTTTACAACACAGTGCAATGTTTTAAGTGTCTTCATGGGGAAACATCAGGGAATCACTGAAGAAAACGGCTGTCTACTTAACCTCAGCTTTGATAGAGGAGTGAAGTTCTCAAAAGTGGCTTCCTGGAGAAATGGTATCAGTGCTTAAGAGACCAGGAATGCCTAAAAGTTAACTGGGTTAGTTGGGAGGGTGTGGAAGGACTGTGCTTCAGGTGAGACTGCAGGGGTTGTTGTACTTTTACCCGGAGAGGGTCTCTCCTCGAACATTCTAGAATGTTGCACTCAATAGAAGCACTCTATAGCTACCTTGAAGCCAGTCCCAGGATTACTTGACATTGGTTTTCATGAGTAAAGATACCTTTATGTCTGTTTGCCATGTATAAGGAGACAGTAGCCTAACAACCTAAGGATTGCACTATCATCAAAAGCATACGTAAAGTAAGGAATGCTTGAGAGTATCTCAACAATGGGACTATTTTACAGAAATACTTGCCAGAGCCTTAAATCTCACTAATAATGTAATTAATTTTACAGATAAATATAGTGGTCAGCTTTCCATTACTATGACAAATACCAGAGATAATCGACTAGTAAATAGAAAAGGTTTATCCTGGCCAACAGTTTAAAGCTTCCAGTTTGTATTTGCCTGGCCCTCTTGCTTTGGGTCTGTGAAGCAGCACATCATGGTGGCAGTGTGTGGTAGAGAAAAACTCTTCACCTAATGCCCAGGGAACAAAAGAAAGGAAACGGCTGGGGCCGGTGATCTCCTTCAGGAACACTCTACCAGTGAGATAAAGATCTTCCAGGAGGCCCCATCTCTCAAAGGTCCTATTACCGCCCCACAGCAACTCCTTGGGGCCCAATCCTTTAACATATAGAGCTTTGTGATACAGACCCAAACTAGAGCAATAACTAAATGATCATACTCTTCATGTCAGTGTAAGGATTTAAGACATTTCTTCTGATGGAACAACTGGAAGCAACTCCATAATGGAAAAAACATCAAATGTCATCCATGCCAATGATTATACCAGTGACAGTCCAACACTGGACTAGAGAAAAGACCTGCTGAAAAGTAGGGTCAGCTTCAGGAATAAAGTTCACTCTCTCTAGCGGTGGTGTCATGGAAATATTAGTCCCGAAACAAGAGGCTAAACTCAGGTGTAGCAATACTGGGTGTGTTGTTATAGGCCCTGCCTGAAATCTTCTCAGATTCAGTACTTCATCTGTGAATAAAAATACTGATGCAACCTACCTTTCTCAAAGTGTATAGTGAGAACCAAATGATAACCCTAAAATGCTCTAATATATAAATGTTATACTTAAGGTCCCACAGCAGAAGGAATTGATTAAATATGACTTTAAAAGAACAGGTATATCCAGATGTGATTTCAAGTTTCCAAGTGATTCATTAGACCAAGCTGAAGTTTTCCCACATTTCCTCTCTGAATTAGAGATGGAGCATGATTCACAACGGGCTTGAAAGGGTTTTTACTCAATCTTGGGAACAAAGATACTGTCGCTACTTTTAGAACGATGACTCTAAAACCCAGACTGATTTATTACCCAGACTGAATTCAGACAAATATGATAAAAAGTCAAGAAGAAACCACTTTTAGATTTTCTTCTACAGGAGCTATTTTAAACATACATTTCTATTCACAGTCAAGATCTAAATTTCATTTTAGTTGCCTGTTGAAACATATCCCAGTGAATAAAATGCTAGCCTCTGATATAATGACTATTGACCAAAGAGAGCCAATATGTAAATATCTCAATTCTCCCTTGCAGGAAGTACATTAAGGGAATAATAATATATATATTTCTATTTATGGGTGGTGATTAAGCACTTGGCACACATTAGTGCACACATTAGTCCACACAAGTGCACAACAGCTACATGAAGGAGAAAACAGAGAGCAGATGGGTCACAGGCACTGCCTGAGGCCGCAAAGCAGGTGCTGGAGATGCATCCAGTCACACACAGGATGGTGTCACCCCAGCGCCCCAGTTCCTCCCCTCTGCGCTTGTTCTTTGTGATGGATCAAGGTAATACTTTTTAAATATTAGCTGGAGTATTGAACATGGATATGATCTAAAACTTCTTACACAGAATGATTTTTGGATTTTACAGCAATAACTTACAGTAGCTGCCAAATTTAAAGCTTGAAATCAACTTCAAATATATCAGATGTGTACATCAAGCTGCGCAGGGTTTGCTCAGGCCATGGAAGAGCAGCTTTCTCCTGGGCCTTTGACTGTAATAACTCAGCTCTCTCGGGGAGCCTCTGGGGGCCTTGCAAGGACAAAGGCTCCAGGAGAAAAATTACTACTGCAGTTAATCTTGGGCCTCAGGCTTCTGCCTTGATCTCATCATCAGATGTCAGGGGTCTTTTGGAGGACTCTCCTGTACAGAGCCACTGCCGGGGACCCTCTGAGCCTGCCTCACACAACCAGGCTTGTCATAACTGTGCCCACTGCAAAACAAGCTTCACACCTCTCTGGCTCCATCTCACAAAGCTTGTGGTGGATGGCATGACACCTAGAAGAAAAAATGCTGTGTGTCCTGCTCACATTATTTTAGGTAATGGACTCAAGTTCAGATGAGCATTTTGGGCTGCCTTGATATGGCAAAGAAATGGATTAGTATGTAAACACCTCAAAGGCTTTCAACAAGAGGGAAAACCTGTAGGCTGTAGAGATCACGTAATCAAGCTCTCTCTCCCTGGTTTCCTTTAGTCTGAAAACATTATATTGCTTTTTTTATTGGGTATCTTGTTGGACATGAAATAAACTTCTTTGTTTCTTTTCACATTCTGAATTCCACTGTCTTTTGGTTACCATGATTCCTGGTGAAAATCAGGCATTCGTATTAATTCTGCGCCTGGGAAGGTAGTGTGTCTTTTTTCTCTAGATGCTTAAAGACACACTTCTGGCTTTGGTCTTCAGCAGAGCAGTGGTATCTCTGTACCCATCCTTTGGAGTTGACAAGAATGTAAATAATTTTTATCCTCACAGAGAAAGGCAGGACCAGCCAAATAAAAGCAGTTTCTAGGGTCATGTCCAAAAGACAGCACAGAGTGATGACAGTGGAGATGATGACAGGAGGTGACCATGAAGGCAATCCACCCCAAAGGACTTGATGCCATTAATGCACCCAAAGGCTCAGAATTCTGGAACTTCCAGTGCTTTTCCATTTGAAGAATGAGTTCTCTAGTAGAATTATGTACGAAAAATTAGTAACATGGAATAATAATATACATCCTCTTCAAACTTTCCAATGACTGTGAATCAGTAGTGCTGCCAATGCTTTCATCTTCTTGGAAGAAGGAGATTATGTCTGCAGTTGGCCCTCTGTATCAGCAGGATCAATGTCATCACAAATATGCTGATCAAAACTACTTGGAAGAGTGCTGTGCCCGAGCTATGTTTTAGATTAAGAATGTTCCCCGAAACTCTCACCTGTTCACAGGTGGGGCTTCTGTCAGACGAATGGATCACAGAGGTGCTCTGCTCATCTACTGTTGAGTTGAAACTGAATGTGCTGTTAAGAGGTGGGGGCTGGTCGGAAGAGGTGGGTTATGGGGGCATAACATGGAAGGGTGTATTCTTTTTCCTTTACATGCAATACTTTATTTTAGACATGCAAGAAAAGCTATTTCAGAATCTACTGATTTAAAGTGAGCAGCTGTATACAGATAACAAAACAATCAACATTTTGTTACAATTCAGCACACAGCATCCAAAGCAAACAGGCATGAGACAATGCATATTTATGCAGCATTAAAACCAGATGACAACATACTGCAGGGTAGGGGGAAGAATGGAGGGGGAAAAGGGAAATGAAAGACCAGTGTTTCCCAGTGCTTCAAATGTACAGTCTTGCAGCAATAAGGCTAAGAATGGAAATAACTGATTTGTATACCTGGCTAACACTAAGTTTGTTCACAACACAGTTTTGTAGATCTAGCAGTGGTTAAACCAGTTTGAGTATCTTCTGAAGTCACTTTTAATGACAACTTACTTAACTCAGGTCTTAAATTCTGTAAATATAAACAATGAGTTATTTGGCACTTTTTCTTTTACAATAAAGTATACTACAAGTTTTATTAAAAGCATACACAATAGTGATCAATGTTAAAGGTTTTAGTATTCAGATATATAAAACTATAGTTAACAAAGCACTAAATAACATCAACTCATGTAGACTATAAGATAGATATAGTTGTTTTCTCCAACAGTTGAACAACAAGCCACTCTCAGTAATGATTGCCGTGTTTTTCTCTTTTAAGATTGATCACAGATGTGTATGTATGTGTCTAAGATAAAAGTACATAGGACATATGTTGTCAGGAAGAAATTAAATCAGTTGTGGACAGGAATAAGCTGTTTCAAGATCACATATTAAAAAATTACATATAGACTGAAAATAGGAAAGAAAATCAATCGTCAAGATATTAGTTCTGAAATGTTCTATGATTATTTTACAGGATAGCCAGTCACCGTTCTGAGGATGTTTTCTTTCATAAGTATGCCAGCTCTCTATTTCCTTTGGGAAATTCTGCATACTTGATGAGTAGTCATTTAGTACACAGGGACATTACAATATTCATGACTTGGCTACAAGAGAAATGCATATATTCTTACATGCAGTACATAAACCGGTACAGGCACAGTCAGATTTCTAGAATGTTTAGTTTTAACTAAAACTTAAGTTTTTGTTGCTTTTGTTCTTTGGTTTATGGCTGAAGATGTAACTTCTCAATTCCCAGAAGTTCGATTTATCTTGTATAACTTTATACAGTGGCAAACAAGGTGGTCACCTACACCCCCCAAAATCCTATTTGTATTTACAATACTCTGAAAAGATTTTCAATTTAAGTCACCTAGTCAGTGCTGCGTTAACTGAAAAAACAGAATAAATTCTTCTACCAGTGTCTTAAGTTCATCAGGATTTTATCACATGAAGTAGGGGATCCCAGAAGAAAATCTTCCAAGAGAAAAATGGAAGTAGTCATACATATGATATTTTCAGTAATAATAGAGGCTTTTAATTGTTCACTTAGCTACAAAACAGTAAGTCCAATGAATATGACTTTGAAACTACATATATTAATTTAAAAAAAAATCCTCAAATTAGGCTTTAGAGAACTCTCCAAACAAAATTGTTAAATGCGTATGCCTACGAATTTATCTCACAAGATGTTTCTCACATCAACAAGGAAAAACAGGTAACCTGAAGTGGGGTGTAAACTGATCCTGTCTGCCCCTGGCCCAATTTCCTGAAATTACATGGAAAATTCTGTATATTCCGTTTTATATTTATTCAAGCTCTAACTCTGAGATATTTGCCTACTAAAGCACATAAACTGTCCCTCCCAAAATAACAGATTCCTACATTTATACAACCATTAAATACAGGACTATCTGAGGGTAAAATCCAGGCATAAACACTTTAAGGAGATAGCTACCCTTTTTTCTCCACTCAAAATAGCAGTTAAATTAAACAGCAAGCAATTAAAATAAATATTAATAACAAACTACCCCCAATTCATTTCCAAAAGCAGAAGCTTTTGTTTTCATAGGGAAATTCTACATCACCAACGGTATTAGCAAATCACAGTATTTAATGAATACCTTTTTGTTTGTGAACCTCTAAACCTATTTTAATATTCTCTGTGGAAAATAAATTACAAGCCCCAGTGACCGATCACTATCAGAGCAAAATTCTCCATGAAAGTATCAGTTTAATAAAGTAATTGGGACTATCCCTTGGGGTTTGATGTAATTTAGGCTTTCTAAGTAATGCTAAAATAAACAAACAACAAAATTATAGTTGTAAACTGAATTCATATATCCTACTACTTTTTGATGCATGTCAGCACTCCAGCATGTATTCTAGTATGTTTTTTTCTTAGACCACCCATCGAAACTCCTGCTGTGATATGTATTCTGTTCTCCTGTAGTAGATCGGCCTGTTCGACTGCTTTAAAGTCATTTTTCTTGGATGTTTCCTGAACTTCTCCTCCCAAAAGAAATTCATCCAAAATAAAATAGGCCTTCTCAAAATTAAAGATGATATCAAGTTCACACGCACTGCCAAAATACTTGTCAAGTAATTCCAGGTAATAATGAATTATTTCCAGCATAATTAGTTCATTGTCCTGATCCTCAGTAGCACAGCAAAAATACAGACCAGCGTATCTTTTGTAAACAATCTTCAGACCTCACCACTGAATGAAGCCGCGCATTTTAGGTTTGCTTGCTGAAACGGTTTGGACAAGCTCTCTTGTGATCTTTTTCTTCTCTTTGTCTGAGAGTGGGACATACCACTTCTGCAGTGCAAGCTTTCTCTGACAACTAAAAGGCAACATAAACTGCATGGGGGCCTCCGGCCTAGAACACAGCTTAGCTTGCCGAGCTTCGGGGGCAGGGCAGCGGCCTGGGGGAGCCCCTGTCACCGGGCTGAGGAAGAGAAGTCCTGTTGTTGTGTGTTATTGTTCCTGGCTCCGCTCTCACTCTGTCTGCTTCCTAGCTCCCCCACATTGAGCACCTTTCGCCATGCTTAGAGCCAGCTAAGCATGGATTGAAACCGTGAGCCAAAATAAATCTCTCCTTCTTGAAGTTGTAGTGAAGAGAAAGTGAGGGAAAGTTCCAGTGAAGGAAAGGTGACTGAGACAGATTTTGGCACTAGAAAAATAGGAACATTGCTGTGAAAGAAACTGACCATGTGGTTTAGTCACCTTTGGAACTGGTGTCTGGGCGGAGTTCACAAGGTTTGGAGATGCCAACTGGAAAGTCCTAGAATGGTATCAACCAAGACTGATGGACAATTCTAGTCAGCATTCAGAAGCCCAGAATGCTGATAGGAATGTAGAGTAAAGACCAGGCTCAGAAGGTTCCAGGTGCTAATGAGACTTGTATTGGAACCTGGACTTAAGGCCACGAGTATTAATTTTGGCAAGGAACTTGTTTGGATGTTGTCTATGTATAAGACATTGTGTGAAGCTGAATTTAAAGATGGTGGACCAATTAATCTGATGGAGGAAATTTTCAGGTTTCATAACTTTTAGGAAGTGGGGCCTAATGAGAAGAGGCAGGTCACAGGAGGTGTAACCTAGAAGGGTGTATTCTTGTCCCGGGCTCCTCCGTTCCCTCTCTTTGCTTCTTGGCTCTAATGGGCTAAGCATTTTTCCTCCCTGCCTGTCTGCCATGGTGTTTTTGCTTTGGATCCAGCAAACCATGGACTGAAACCAAGGGCCAAAATCTTTAAATTGCATGTGTTGGATATTTGGGGCTGCAATGGGAAAGTGACTGAGACAATCTGTACTGAATGATACCTCTGTTTTATATAATATAGTGCAGTATAACAAACAACATAGTATAAACACTGAATGATAACACCTATTTGCATAGCATTTACACTGCATTCAGTATTATAAATAATACAGAGATGATTTAAAGTAGGATATGCATGGATTGTATGCAAATACTATATCATGAAGGACATGAGTGCCGATGGATCTGAGCATCTGTGGGGGACCTGGAACCAGTTCCCTGAGGATATCAAGGGACAACTGTACATATTATTGCCTTCACCATAATTTTATGTGAGGAGCTTGAAAATAAGGAATAACATTTGTCTATAAAAATAAATTTATCAGACAGTGAGCTTCTAAAATGTTAATAGAATACCAAGCACGATCTGCTTTGTGAAAGAAGCAGCCACGCTTAGCAAGCAATTGCACCCCATGAATATTCATTATACAGTCTCAACTGGTGAAACCTACTTTTTGTGGGAATTGTCCAGAAAAACACATACAAAACAACCTACCCCAGTTGTAGGTGCAGCCTGATTTCCTGTGTTTGTGGGATCTAGCTACCATTCTCCTAACACATTTTAACTTCATTCAACAGAAATGCTGCCCAGTTAAACACAGAAAATATTTTGTTCATCCTTGATGCTCCTTTTTGCAAGCCTTCATCATGACACGAGGTGTAAGTTTTCCCTCTGCAAATTGGGCTTTGGATAAATGAATAAAAGAACAGGTAACATAACAATGTCTTATTGACTTAAAAAGATCATGAAAATATTTGTCAACAAGGCAAAGTTAGACAGTTATCATGAAGCTGCTTTAGGGTAGTAATGAATTCCCAGCGCCTTGTTTTCAGATCAGGCAGGTCTGGACATGTATCATATGAACTTTAAGTTTCTAACAGAGAGGAAGGTGCTATCTGGGAATTGCCTTAGTGAGAAGTAGTGTCAGAACCCCCAGATTCAAATGACATTTATAAGGCCTCTTTGGGGGATCTTATAAAGATGTTTTAAAGCTGTGAATGTTAGCAGGAAATGTATTCTATACCAGGAAAGCTATGTAAATTGGGTTGATATTAAGATTATGAAAGACAATTACCAGTAGGTAAACTTTTGCAAGAAAAGCGTTTTTTGTTTTTGTTTTTCATACTTAGAGACATGGCATCATTAAAAATATGATTACCAAACAAGAAGATAACCTAAAAGAGTGCTCTCATTTGCACCTGGAATGTTCCCCAAGGACCATGTGCTAGAGGTCCATCCCCCAGAGTGATGCTATTGGTCTGTGGAGGAACCTGTAAAAGGTGGGCTCAGTGGAAGCTCTTCAGGTCCCTGGGAGCCTACCATGGAAGGGAATAGTGGAATCCCAGTCCCTTCCTCCTTTCTCTTTTGTTTCCCAGTTACAAAGAAAGAAGTTTTGCTCTACCATGCTTCTGCCATGATGTGCTGCCCTACCACAGGCCCAAAACTGTGGAACTGATTCATAGTGGACTGAAATCATAAGCCAAAACAAACCCCTTAGCTGTGAAGTTGATTATTTCAGATATTTGTTACAGTAGTGGGAGTCTGACTAGCATCAATAGTTAATTGCATGCTTTACTGCTTTTGTAAACACATGTTGTAGTACTAATGAATCCATTTCTTGGTTCACATGGTGTAGGTCCAGCCAACAACAGGGAGCTATCTTCCCGTTAGAACTGCTGTGTCAGTGTTGCGATTACAGGCACATTGATGGTTAGTCATGCATTAATTGAGTCACAAACACACGAACTGGATTTAAAAAAATCGTCCAAAGGATGTTTACCTTACATGTATAATCATATAAAAGAGGGCTTTGGTTATTATACAAGTCATACAAAAGTTATGGTTGTAAAACATTCAAAGAGTATGAACTTAGATTCATTAGAATGTCTCTGTGAGCCATCATAACACTTAGCATGGTCACTTCAACCCCTTCTGCTGGTCAATTTCCAAGGTTAGTATTTTTTTACAGTTTCAAAACCCTGGTTCCAGTCATGTTCAACTTGCCTTTACATTTCCTTGTTTAACATTCTCATGCAGAGAACAGCACGAATGGAAGAGAATCTCCACATCTGGCATTTAGATGCTAGATCAATCCTCCCTGCTTAGTAAGCCTCATGGGCAGCCAGGGTCCATTGGTGTTTTCCAGCCTCTCAGGAAGTGGAATTAGATTTTTAATGCAGGTGACTCAGAGTGGGGACAAAGCTTTCCCAGAACATTTCCCTTGATGCTGCCTCCTCCATTCATTTAGGTAAATTATGCTCTTTCATTCTTTTAATCTTATCATTGTTTAATATGTGAACACAGATCCCATTTCTCACTTTACCTCCACGACACCCACAGGAAATCTTTTGCTTTTCTTATTTTATCAGGTAACTTTTCAGAGTCCTTCTTGATGCATAAATGGCTCTTTGTTTTGCAATTCTATCAAGAATTTGGAGTGTCATCTAAATATATTTATAATTAATTATAAAAACTGACATCTCAATGTAGTCATCAGTGCAATAATTACAGAAATTTAACAAAACATATTAACAAAAGGTAAGATGTGTAGAAATGTTGATTCTAGTCCCCATCTCTACCCCACACCATTGAAGGAAAATCATTTGCAAAAGAGCAGACCATAAGAATAGATATTTTAAAAAGACACAAACATAAAACAAAATGAAAAACGTTCACATATTAATACATGATAGAATATATTTATACATTATAGTATAGTAACAAAGCATCATTTCTAATCTAATTAGATGCTTTATTATGTGCACAAACGATCACTTAATACAATAAGTTTTGTAGCTAATTATTGTGTTCAATTTGTTGAAAAAGAAATTTAAAATGTAAGATAAGCCTTGGGGTAAAAGAAAAGGAAGAAGCTAGAAACTGAATTCAAAGGACATTTCACACTGGCTCTTTTTATTTGTGAATTCTGAGTAATATTTTCATAATATTCTTATTTTATATGTGAGAAGTTATAGAACTCACACCATAAGTGAAATTTGCTTATATAAATGTAGTCAGCAGTGAGTAATCTTCATTAAAAAATAAATTAATTCTAATTATTCCCTTATCCCAATGGAAATGTTTAAAAAATACTTTTACTTTTGGATTAGTTGTTTTGTTCTAAATATCACCTGTGTATCATGGTTGCTGTATTGTGATTATTAAAAGAATATACATGAAAGAATTCTACATCAGTGGTGTGACTATATGTAGCTTTAGACCTCAGGGAGAAGAAAAGGAAAAGGTGTTTTATTTTTGAGAGTTGTATCTCTAAGTTCATTCTTACCTGCAGATGTTGTCACGATTTCTGTGGTGTTTCTGAGGCCCATGAAGTCAAACTGATAGAGCCGCCAAGATTTCTGATCAGCTGCCTCAACTGAATTTTTTCTCCATCTATAAATCATTTCTTCTTTGGGGTAGCCATCTAGAAATACAGAACAAATATTATCACTTAGAGATGTAGGTTCATACATCACTAAAGTCAAAATTGTAATTCTGATCATTAATAGGACTTGAAACCTTAGGCCATGTTGGTTCTCCAAAATTTCCTTTGGAGATGTAGAAACTCCACAAACAAAAGGGCAAAGGCTACCTAAGCCCACTGCAGATGTTCATCACCAGCAAGCCTTGCCAGTATCTGGATGGACGCAGCATGCAGGAGGCCCCGGCTCCATTTATTTTACCCTAAAGTAAATTATTTTATCTGCAGCTGCACCTCCAAGAGGGGAGGAGCTTGTCAGCATCTCACTCCCAGACATGAGGTCCTTTTCATACAGATGTAACTGTGGCCCATACTCAGCATACCTTCCCCCTTCCCTAGAAGTTAGTGCAACCAGATGTCAGGAATGATGAATTTAATAAAGTTTTCACTCTAGGACTCAAGAAATCAGCTGGCTCTGAGTCTTTATGATTGGGATGTGATGTGTCCTCCAAAGGCCACGTGCTGGAAGCTTGGCCCGCAGTGTAACAGTACTGAGGGGCAGTGGGAACTTTAAAACAGCTGCCTAGTGTGGGGTTGGTAGGGCGTACAGGAGCAACAACCTCATGAATAGATTAATGTCCTTCTTGAGAGCCTGAGCTCATCCTCTCAGGAGGGGATTAGGTTCCACAGGAGTAAATTCAGAATCAAGGACAGGATTAATTACCACAACAGCGGGTTGTTATACAGTGAGTGCCCTCTGCTGTTTCTTTCAACGTGCTCCTTCCACTTGTTTCCCCTTTTCCACCATGATTTAAAGAAGCACGAGGATCTTACCAGAGGCCAAACAAATGTTGAGGCTAGGGTCTTGGACCTCTAGAACTAGAAGATAAATTCATCTTCTTTATAAATTATTCAACCTCAGGTGTTTTGTGACAGGACCAGCCAACTGACTAAGACAGTGCTATTCTGATATCAATTCCCACTTCTGATCAGCAAACTCTGACCCCTTTCAGAGACCAGTTCCCATGTTGCTAATTACTTCAGGAAGAAAGATCCTGGTGCTTCTGCTGCTGGAGGCCCAGTGGTGACCTGTCTACAGTTGGGGCATCACAACTGGTACCTCGGCCCCACCCACGCTGGCACCATTGCCTCATGACTCGCTACGCCTAAGCCAGACATTGGCCAAGTGTCTGCTTCCCCAGCTGCACTTACACTTCCAGATCCCCACTTCTGACCATGCTTGGGACAACACCATTCACTCTGTGCTGGAGGGCTGACCTGGTGCCTCTGCCTTCTCTGTACTCTCCTATCTTCAGGCTCTGAAGCCAGGTAGGCCCCACAGGATGTGTCTCACTCCCAAGAGTGGCCTGTGTGCCCGGGAGTCTCCAGCACAGCAGCACTGCCACCACTAGCCTGTACTGATCCACATAGACAATGATGCCTGACACCACTTGATGAGTTATCTTGAATGTCAAACAATCTGCTTCGATGCACACATGCTTTGGCAAGCATGTTAATAAAGTGGTTGAACACTGAAAAGTAAACATGTGGATCAATTTGTAAAACTCTTAAATACAGTCTGTCCTTTTGATTGTTCTCTCCTCTCTGCCTGACACTGTTGCCTTGACACTCAACGACTGATACAGATCACAAGCATGCAGGCTGCTTTATGATTGTCCTTTACCTTATGACATTGTCATCAACATAGCAGGGACACCATCTTTACTCCAATTTGACAGTGTTGACCTCCAGGCACACAGACTTAGCCTGAAGCTTTTCTATAAACGCATGAAACATTTTACTTGGCTATTAGCCATAGTCCCATTCGATTTATGTTCTCAACAGGCTGACATAATTAGAAAGGGTACTTATGCTACATTTCTTTTTGATTTGTTTTAAAATAACTCTACTGAGATGTAATTCCAATACATAAAATTCTTACATTTAATATGCACACTTAAGTGTTCTTTTAATGTATTCTTACATTAAAAAATATCAGCAGTCTAAATTTACAAAATCTTTATTACCCCAAAATGAAATCCTAGACTAGGGAACTACTAATATATTTTTGGTCTCTTTAGATTTTGCTGTTCTGAACATTTTATATAAGTGGAATATTCCATTATTTTGGAATAATGTAATATTCTGTAATTGCTCAGACTATTCTTACTCTGAGAATACAACATATATATATATATATATATATATATATATATAATTGCTCAGAGAATTCTTTTACTCAGAATAATGTGTTCAAGGTTGACTTATATTGTAGCACTTTTTGACACTTCATTTATATCTATTGCCACATACTTCCATTGTATAGTACAGTATATTTTGTATATTCACCAGCTGTTAAACATTTTGGTTGAGTCCACTTTTTCATTGTTATGAATAATGCTATTATGAACATTTATGTAGAAGACTTCATGTTAACATATGCATGTAGTGTCCTTGGGTAATTCTATGCTTACATTTTGAGGGACTGCTAGACTGTTTTCCAAAGTGATTGTACCTTCAGAGCCTAGCAGGAGTGTATGAGGGTTTCAGGTTCTCCACATCCTACTCAACACTTGTGAGTATCTGACTTTTTCACTGTAATAAGTATAGTGGGTGTGAAGTGGTATCTTGTTTTAATTTGCATTTCTCTAATAACTAATAATATTCAGCATACTATCATAGTTTTGTTGGCAATGTGTATGTTTTCTTGGTAAGATGCCTGTTCTGATTTTTGGCTGATATTTTAATTGGTTTGTTTTCATATTGTTGACTTTTAAGAGGTATTTATGTATTTTGGGTACAAGTTCTTTATCAGATACATGTTTTTGCAAATATTTTCTCCTATTCTCTGGCTCATTAATTGTTTCCTTGAAGGAATTTTTATTGTGGTAACATATATATAACATAAAGTTTTCATTTTAATCACCTGTAAATGTACAGGTCTGCTTGATTAAAGACATTCACACTGTTGAGCAACCATCACCACTGTCCTCCAGAATTGTTTTTTTAAATGGATGTTATGTTTTGGAGCAATTGTGGGTACCCAGAGAAATGAAAGGAAGGTTCAGGATGGCCATGTACCTCTGTCCCCACACGTGCATAACCTTTCCCACTACCAACATTCCTCACCAGAGCAGTGCATCTCTTACAGCTGATGAACCTACACTGACACATCACTGTAGAGTGCATAGTGCACATCAGAGTTCATTCTTGTTGTACTGTATGTTCTGTGGGCCTGGACAAATGCGTAATGATCTTTATCCACCGCTGTCATACCAGATTCTCTCCTTATTCTCTTCGTTTCACATTTATCCCACCCTCCCATCTCCACTCCTGGGAATCACTGATGTGTTTACTTTCTCCATAGTTTTGCCTTTCTGGAATGTCATATAGCTGAAATCATACAGTAAGAGGACACTTCAGATTGGTTTATTAGTAAAATGCATTTAGGTTTCCTCCATGGTTTTTCATGGCCTGAATTCTCAATTCTTTTAGTGCTAAATAATATTCTGTTATTGGAGTGTGGCACATTTTATTTAACCACTCACACAGTGAAGGACATCTTGGTTTCTTCCACCTTTTGTCCGCTGTTAATAAAGCTGCTGTTGATGTCCATGCAAGTTTTTATGTGGGTGTTGTATGTCTTTTGCTACTCTCTTCTGTAACTTTGAAGGAAAATTTTTACCGGGAGTAGAGGGATTGGTTGACAATAATTTTTGTTCAATGCTTTGAAGAGGTCATCTAACAGTCTTATGGCCTCCACGTTTTCTGATGAGTAATAAACTGTTCATTATGTTGCGACTCCTGTGGTAGTGATACATTTCTTTTGTCCTGCTGTTTTCAAAACTGTTTCTTTGTCCTTACTTAACATTGTGAATCTGACACCTATAACTGCATAGGTGTCAATTATTTTAAGTTCACTGGAGTTTCTTAGGCTTCTTGAATTGATATATTGTTTTTATCAAATTTTTGGCCATTTTTTCTTCAAACAATTTTGGCCCTCTTTCTCTGCTCTTCTCCAAGCTTTCCATGTTGTGTTTGTGTATGGTGGTACTCTTTATGAGGTGCCACAGGCGCATGAGTTTCTGTCCACGTCTCTCCATTTTCTATTTTGCTCCTTGTACTGGATAATCTCTATTGTCCTAGCTTCAGATTCGCGCATGCGCTCTTCTGCTGCTCAAACTGCGCTGCCTAGCTAGTGCTTTTTTTTTTTTCTTTCATTTATTGCATATTCCAACTCCAGAACTTCTACTGGGTTCTTATTCAAATGTCTATCTTTTCATAGATATATATTTTTTATTTGGTGAGAGCTAGTTGTTCTAACTTCTTTTAACTTTTTAAGCCATAATTTCCTGTAGTTCTTTGAATGTATCTAAACTAGCTGATTTAAAGCCTTTTTCTAATTCAACATCTGGGACTCCTCAATGATAATTTTCATTGCAGGCTTTCCCCCCACATGTATGTGGCACACTTTTTGTTGGGAACCAGACATTTTAGATAAAATATTGTGAAAACTCTGATATCATATCTCTCTAATCCAGGGGTGTTGTTCCTGAGTCTTTTGTTCTTGTTGTTTTTCTTCTTGTTTATTTTCTGTGTAATTATTCTGGACTGATTTTGTAGATGCTATATTCCCTGCACCATGCAGCCATTAAGTCCTTGATAACTCTTTTGTTGCTTATTTTCATTTTAAGCCTGCCCACCTTCGTTTACCCTCAGTTCATTATAATTTAGTGGCCTGCCAATGATTAGTCACAAGATTTCCTTTAATGCTTGGCCTTTCCTTCCAACCTTTGCCATCATCACTGTTATAGATTAAATATGAAGTGTCCACTAAAGACCCATGTTTAGTGGGCTTGATCCCCAATGCAGTAACGCTCAGAGGCGGGACTTAGCGAGGTGACTGGATCCCAAGTGCACTAACCTCATCAATGGAGTAATGCACTGATGAGCTGAGAGCTGAATGAGCCGACAGCTGAATGAGCCATGAGGAGGTGGGGCCCGGGTGTGAAAGTAGGTTATTGGGGCATAGTGTGAAGAGTACATCTTGTTCCTAGATCCTTCCTCCCTGGCTCTTTGCTTCTCTCTCTGTTTGCTGGCTTCCATGAGGTGAGCAGCATCCCCTACCATACTCTCTTCCGTGATGACGTCTCTGCCTTGGAGCCAACCAACCATGGACTGAAACCTCTGAAACTGTAAGCTAAAATAAACCTTTCCTCTCTTAAGTTGTGTATGTTAAGTATTTGGTCCCAGTGACAAAAAAATCTAACACAATCACATCACCACTGTTATCTTCTTCACTATCACCACCACCACCACCAGAATCATTACCATTTTCATCCCCATCAAGATCCCCATCATCATATCGCTGCCCATAACTGCATTTGTGCCTCAGGAGATACTCCGAAGTTCTCTCTACCAGAAATCCTACAACGACCTTAATGCTGCAGGCATTTTTGTCCCCATTTCACAGATGAGAAAACTAGGGCAGAAAAACATTGAAAAGTGTACGTCCGAAATGGCCAACGTAGCCTCTTAGTCTGTATAGCTCTAGTGTCCATCCCCTCAGCTCTGTACTGTATTGGTCTCCATTTGTTCTTCAGATTTTTATGTTCCCCAAATCCATGTTCCTTAACATACAGTTTCCTCAAAAATACATATTGTAGGGCAGGGGATATAGCTCAGAGGTACAGCATGTTCAAGGTCATGGGTTCAATCCCTAGTACCACAAACAAACAACCAAACAAGATCAAAACAAAAAACATATTCTGTCATGGAGTACACCTACCATTAAATCTATTTTCCTCAAGAGCAGAAAGAGCAGTAGACAAACTGTCTACTGTTTTGGTCTTTGTGGAGATGTGGCTACTATTGGTTCTTTCCAAAGAACGTTAATTAGGATTATCAGTCCTATACAAAACACTCAGTTAGCCATATATGTTCCCGAGATCTGCTATCAACAGCTTTGTTCTTCTAGTGTGAGAAACTGAGAATGTAAATAAGGATTAAGAGAATTAATAACTAATAATTGATACTTTGAAATAGGAAAAGGTCGTGGTGGGAGGAGATGGGGAAAAGGAAGAATGGAAAGGAAAAATTATGAGAAAAGGAAAAATTGGAAACAAAGTCTTTGTAAATAGGGAAGGGTGGAGGGGGTGAAGGGCGCACAGGTAATGGGGAAAAAAATAAGAACAAAGATGCATCATGTACAGGTACAAGCACCCAAAGATAAATGTAAACGTATTGTATACCTAAAATGTACCTAAAATTTAAGTTAAAAAACCCAAAACAAAACAGCTTTGTTCTTTGGGGCATTTTATAAAGCATTCCTTGCTCCTGAGAAGGCCCCACAGCCACAATGAGTCCCTACACCAGGGGAGCGAATCTCACAAAAGTGAATGAAGCTGGAACCACACCACCACTTGTAGGGCCTTTCTGAAGCCCTGGACAGGAACTGCAACTTCTTGGTAGGGAATTCTTTTTTTTTTTTCCCCCATTAACTTTATTGGTACATTTTAGGTATACAATACAGTTACATTCATCATTGGGATCTTGTACCTTTACATGAGTCTCTTGGTTCTTTTTTTTTCCCCTTCCCTTGCCCTCCCTTCACCCCCTCCACCCTCCCTATTTATAAAGACTTTGTTTCCATTTTTTTCCTTTTCTCATATTTTTTCTTTTCCCTTCTTTCCTTTCCTCTGCCCCTCCCACTTCCCCTGCTCCTTTAGACCTTTTCTTCCTGCTACACAATATCAATTATATATTTTTTAATTACAATATCAAGATGTAGGAGACATTACCACAGATTTTACAGAATTTAAAAGGATATAGAAAGCATAGTACAAAAATCTTTTTTGAAATAAATTTGACAACTTCTAAGAAGTACCTTGGAAGACAAATTAATGAAACTGACTCTGGAGGAAATATAAAATTTGAATAGCACCTATTAAAGAAAGTATATTCCTAGCTTGAAAACCTACCTATATGACAACAGCAGGCTCATAAACATTTTAACTGATAAATTATATCAAACAATTAAAGCAGAAAAAAGAAGGAACACTTCTCCCCTCATTTTAGGAAATCAACATTGTGCTAATCCTAAAACTGAATAATGAACATAGATAGAAATTTGTTTAACAAAGCAAACTATTGGAAGTCAGATCTGGCAGTATGTAGAAAGTGGTTTTGTTATAGGGATGGCAGTGTTGGTTCAGCATTGGAAGATCCACCCCCAGAAGTCATCATTTTGACAGAGGAAAGGAAAAAGCCATATGATCCTGTCAGTAGTTGGAGAAAAAGTATCAGACCAAATTCTACAGCTGTTCATGGTAAAAGCTATCAGGAGACTAGAAGTAGAACAGAAACTTCTCAACAAATTAAAGACATGTACTCCATATTTCCAGCGAGAATGCCTTGTATGAATGGAGAAGATACAATGCTTTCTCCTTAAGGTGGGGAACAAGGGCAGATATGCTTACTCTTTATCTGTCCATTAAACTTTGAAACCTAGGCCCCTTGGTAGGGAATTCTGCATCAGTACAGAGGGGTTCCCAGCCTCATTTGCTTCCTCTTACCTGACATTTTTGTCTTATGTTTGACATACTGAACTTTAAAATGTTTATATAAAAGTCATCAATCACTTTTTTCTTTGTGTTCATGGTTAAATAATACTTCCTTAAAATATGCTCAGGTAAATATTCCCAACATTTATGTAATTGTTTTATGACTTGTTTATTAATTTATTTTCTTTGAGATAGGTGTATGTTGCTCAGGCTGGCATGGAACTCCCGGATGAAGCAACTCTCCCACCACAGCTTCTTAAGTAGCTGTGACTAAGTGCACAGCACCACGCAGGGCTCTTCTGCAGGCTTCTTCTTGTACTTAATTTACTGGTCACGAGCTTTGTTCTTGATGGGTGTGTATGTGCACATATGTGCACATGGGTGTGTGGCTGTGTGCGTATAATGGGGGGGGAACAGAGAGAGACAGAGAGACAGAAACAGAGAGAGAGAGAGAGAGAGACAGAGAGAGAGAGAGACAGAGAGACAGAGAGAGAGACAGAGATTGAGGAGAACAAGCAAATGCTACTTGCCAACTTTCTCAACAGAAATGCCTGTGGCTAGGGACATAAAGTCCCATGTCACCAAGGTGATTCTGTGTCCTGTCCATCCGTCCACCTGGGCTCAGACTGTGGTCCTCCCAAAGCTGCCCTGTGCTGGGAGCATCTGGTCTGCAGGCTCAGTCCCTGACTCCTGCGAGGAAGACCCCTGTCTCCAGAGCCTATCTATGTCAGACAGCAAAGCAGTTTTTAATTTTTGAAGTTAGAAGCAATTTTAAGAAAACTCTAAGACAGACAAAAAGAGTTTAACCATATATCTATATATATCTATATATATATATATAGATATATATAGATATATATATCTTAATTTATTTCATGTTTGCTCATATCCCTGACACTGGGTACCTAAATTATCAGTTTGTGAATAATATTCATTAAAGTATCCCAGAGAAATCACAATCTTAAATATAACTGCAGGTTATTTTGGGAATCAGATAAATCTTATTTATTTTTGACTTGACTTGTTTTATCTGCCTGTGAAGAAAATCATTTCTTTTTTCTAAAGTAATAAGAAAATACAAAAAAACCAGGCATTCAAAAGAAAAGTAAAAACTGGACAACTAGCTTAACCTACTTAATAGTTAGTATATTAAGTAAAAATAGTAATGATTTATGGACTATTTACAGACTCAGTAGCTGATCCAACCTGTCAGGAAGGTCAGGTTCCTCCTAACACAATCAGATTAAAAGAACACTATTTCAAGATGAGTAGCATGTTCCCCTGTAAAAAAAAAAATTCACTTTTTAGAATCTAATTGTCAAAGACAGCAGTATCTCTATCCTTCTGTAGAGTTTCAAACTTTCTTTCAAAATAATTTAGGTCTTACAGCAGAAAAGTAGTTTGCAAAGAAAGAACATGTGAGAGAAAGCGCCCAGCTCAGGTGGTTACACAGGAAATTCTACCAAACCTGGAACAATCAGGTATGACCGGTGCTATTTCACTTGGTCCAGAGAGGAGAAAATGGAAGACAACTATCTAATTATATTTTTATATAGAACAACAAGACTGATATAAACCTGACGATGAATGCACAAGAGAAGTAATCTCAGTTGCAAATGTTGATACAAAACCTCACATAAAATGTCAGTTAATAGAATCAGTCACACATTATTTTTAATATATTATAGCTTAATAAGGTTCATACAGGAATGAAAGAGAAGAAATCCATAAATATAACCTGGCTTATATTCATTTCCACTGAAGTTAAATGCCAATTTTTAAAAATGCAGTATACTGTACGTTTGTGTTAAAAACACTTGATAAGCTAGAATTTAAAGGCTGTTTCATAACTAGAGATCCTAAAAGCCAATAACTTAACAAGAATAAAGAAAACTTCTCTTCCTTTAAAAATTTAAAATAAGTTAATATCAATTATTTTTGCCATTATCTTTATATTAGATATTTTATTTAATAGATTCCTAGCAAAATAAATAAAAGTCAGAAGAAGTACACAAATTAGAAAGAAGATATGCTTAAAGTATCCAAAAGACAAAAAGAAAGAATTAATACAAAAACTAGAAGAAATAATTTAAAAATGTATCATTAAATACCTGGCATAAACTTAAAAGTATACAAATTCTATGAAAGGAAGTTTATAAGTTACTACTGGACCAAAAATAGTTAAAAATTAGAAAAGCGTTTCATGTTCTTGTACAGGGAAATTCAACAACATAAAGAGGTTGATTCTCCTTATAAATTTTGATTTCAATAGTGTTAATTTTTTCTGTTCCTGGAGAAATTTATTATAAATTTTTTATTTGAAAGAATAATACACATGTCCAGGAGACAAACAATGGGGGCCTAGCTTTTTGTGTGTTATTAACTATTATAAAGACTCTACACTAAGCACAATTGTGTAAGTATTTGACTGAGCAAAGAAACAGGGCAGGTGCAAATTCTCTTGGGTTTGGCTCATGATGAAAGGAGTAATTTGATTTAGTAAGTAGCATGAAGGAAGAGATATGACCACTGGAAAATATTTGAGAAAAAGATAAATTTGGTTATATTTCTAAACCATATACAAGAATACATTTCAAATGGATCAGAGATATAAATTTAAGAGACAGAGAAACAGAGATGAAAGAAATGTGAGTTATTATTAATACTGGTTTTGAAAAACTTTTCTAAGATGACTCAAAATCCAGAAGCAATTAATTTATCTTTATAAAACTATCAGCATAAAAAACAACATGACAAAAGTATAATAAAGAACCCTACAAGCAAAATAAAACTGTCAAGTAACAATTGGGGAAAATATACCTAACAGCACAGAAAAAGACTAATGAATGATTTAACTATAAGAAAAATAAGACTAAAAATCCAAAAGGAAAATGAAATTA
Organism: Heterocephalus glaber; assembly: GCF_000247695.1. Next base: position 1,882,650 of record NW_004624896.1, on the reverse strand, counting down.
GTAAAGACTACGAATAGATTATTAGCAGAAGAAAAAATGGACCCCACACTCACTAAATAGACACTCAATTTTGGACTTAGCAGAAGAACTAACTGGAAGGTGGTTGGTACTGACAAACTACACCGAAATCTGGTAAGAGGAAAGAATTAAGCATCTCCTCTCTTTCAAGTATGGACTGAATTTCAGGCTAAACACTGATTTTTAAAAAAACAAACAAGGCCCTAAGCAATGAAGGAGGGAAGTAGGCACTAAGATCAGTCCCTCGCCTCTGGGGTGTGGAGGACTCAGGGATAGTTCTGCTTTAAAGGAGATCAACACAGGGGCCCAGACACCCTCCCTCCTTCCCCAGAGGCAGGCAGAGTGCACAGGACACCTATGCCCCAAACCTCCTGTGTTTGGGCTGTGACTGGATTATGGGGTCACCGCAGCAGCTGGCTTGCTGTAAGGAGGTGGGGCTGGTCATCCAGGGCAGGCCATGGGGGCCTCAGCCTGGAAGGGGTTGGCTCTCTTCACAGCTCCTCCTTTGGCCACTCTGGTTTTTGTCTGCCATACCATGAGTAGGTCTCCTCCACCATGCCCCTGCGCATTTCCTACACTCTGAAACCCACAGACTGTGAGCCGGAACAAACCTACTTCCTTAAGTTGTAGTGTCACATACTTTGTCCCAGCAAGGAGGAAAGTGACTAAGACAACACGTTCTTGTCAGAAGACTTGAACCTGATTCTACCAGGGCTCTAGTGTGAACACCCACTTTGGAGGAAAGAGGAGAGGTAGCAGAACACTTTACATGACACCATGAGAACCTAGTCAGCCAAATCCAGGATGTGGGAAACTCAATGGGCAAAGTGGCCTAGTTTCTGACTATAAGAATAGAAGGAGCTATAATGATAGAATGAAATTTCAACCAAATGTAATGTATATACTTTAATTGATACTGATTCAACCAAACCAATTATAAAAAAGATAACTGGTAAAATTGTGTATGGGTTGAGTGCTCTGTTCTGTTAAATATTTCTGTGCTAACTTTGTGTGACATGGATTGACAGAAGCACGTTAGAGATATCTCCATGTAAAGTCTAATATTTACTTTAAAATATTCTTTAACAAATACAAAAGTAAATGCTGAGTGACTTCCCAGTCAGGCTTCAGTGCCCTCTAATTCTACCGAAAATAAATCTATATTTAGCAAACTAAATAGCTATTTCAAAGCTCAAGGGATTTCTCAAAATAAAACCTTATGTATGTTCCCAAAACACCAGAACTAACAATCACAGGCCCTGTCTTCAGCCCTGCCATTTACTTACATGCTGTAAGTCTCTGACCACATGAAGCAGGTAAGGGCCTTTCCAAATCTCAGGCTTTTTCTGTGAACTGTACCGAATGTAGATGAGATTCCTACCTTCCCACAGCACCACAGTACCAAGAACTGCATGTGATGATATGCTATAAACTGAATGTCTGTGTCCCCCAGCAAAATTCACATGGTGAATTCAACGGATGATATTAGGAGGTGGGCCTTTGGGATGTAATTAGGTGAAGAGTATGGAGCCCTATGACAGGGTCAGTGTCCTCAGAAAAAGAGAAGAAATCACCCCTGTTCTCACCACCTCACCTGCTGAGCACACAGCAGGAAAGCAGCCATGTGACACCTAAGGGGTGGGGATCCTCAGCCTCCAGAACCGTGAGGAATGAGCAGTGGTTATTTCAGCCATTTAGTGGAATTTTGCTAGAACAGCCACAGCTGACTAAGACACTATATAAAGTGCCTAGTGTTCCAGGTCACAGTAATAACTGAGTTGATACTCACTGTAGTTTTGTTGTGCTTATAAAATTACATTTCCTTGTGCAAAATGCTATATTGAGATGTCTTCCTTCTGTGTCGGGCTCTCTGGGAGGCCCTCCCACCCTGGTTCGCTTAGAGGGAAGAGCAGGGTGAGCTCAGTGCCAGCACAATGAGCCTGGAGGGACGCCTTCCAGTACTTCCCCCGTGTCGTGTCTATCCTCTCCCTGTGCTCTCAGCATAGGGTACAGAAGGTCGACAGCCTCAGCCTCAGAGGAGAATTACACTCAAGGAGCCTCTTATCAAGAGGAAAGTGGTCTTTATTTTGCATGATGAGAGTTAAGTGACAGCTTCCTTGTGTGTTGCATTTGACCTACTTTGAGAAATATTTAGAGGGAAGACAGAAAAGCATTGATGCAATAGGAAGCTGATCCAAATTTACTTTTGTTTATATGCAAGAAAACCAATAAATGTCACTTTTGTAAATATGATCAATTTCTTGCCTGCAGTTGGTAGTGTCCAAGCATAATTTCCCTGATGCTATGGCAAATTTTATTTTCCCAAAGCAAGTATCACATAAATCCCCTAGAGCTTACTCCTGTAGGGATAGAGCAGCGCCAGAGGTTGAGAGGTGTACTGGAGGCTGTGCAATGCTCAAGGATCTACTGAAGACCTCGGTCATCTGCTAGGCCACACAGCATTTGCCCGCTGTTTAGAAACCATTCCAGCCATCCTTAAGACTCTTTAGTTGGAGTTTTCTCACCTCAATAGTCCAGCATTCAAAGCTTCTTTATTACAATACAAGGGCCTTGAATTGGAGTTTATAGGCTGTTTCACAGCCTCAGCTTATTGTTCCCTTGGTCTCTAGACATTAAATTACTCACTAAATCTCTAGGGGCATTAGCCTTTTAAAATATAATAGGGTGATGATATAGAACAGTGTTTTGAAACACCAAGCCATTGGAATCATGTAACAGATCATGTCCAGCATTTTTAAAATGAAATAGAATAAAAAAGAACATATTGAAAAGAGTTATACATAGTCTTGGGAAATATTATTTTGTTTTATTTTCAGTGTGTGCATATATGTGCCCTAGTTTTGGAAAGAAAAATGTAGTTTCCAGGGAGATTCAGTTTTGAAAGCTATCATCAAGAAGCAAAATTTCAAATGCAGTAACTTTAGAAGCAAGGTAGATAAATGAGAGAGGCTGTCTCAGTTACTGTTCTCTCATTGCTGAGAGAAAAAACCCAGTATCCCAAGTTAAATGGGGAGAAGTTTATTTGGCTGACAGTTTGTAGAGGTTTCAGTCCATAATCCATTGGCTCCAAGGCAGGGTGGCAGAGGGGCCACAGTTCACGGCGGTGAAAGACAGCAAAAGCAACAAGGGGCCTTAGACATTGTCTTTCTCCCCTTTCATGTTATTCGGACTACTTAGGGCAGGTAGCACTCTCACCCTTAGCCCTTCATCCGAGTGCCCTCGGCCCTGGCCCCACCTTGAATCAATCACACACTCTAGATTCAGCCATCTCTGGAAAAGCATGAGGCTTTGGGGGCCATGGGTAAGCTGGAATGATGGGGTGGGGTCAATGCAGCCCTCTACAGACAACCTTATCCAAGGCAGTGCCCAGCCTACAAAAATCTGCCTGGAGTCACCAGTTCATTTTACTTTTCACAACACATAGAAATGCAGAGGACTGCACAACACCTCCTGGCTTCTGAGTGTTCACAACCAGCTCATCATTTTTAATATGCGAAGAAGGTCTACGGCATGGTGCCCCATGGAGGACATCAGTCAGCACTGTCTGAAGGTTCTCAAGTCATGCTCTCCCTTGAGGGACAGCAGCCAGGTTGGTGGGAAGACAGTCAACCAGAGACCTCTGGCTTGAGTTTATTTACATTTTACTTCTCGATGGATGTTTCATACCTTTAGTAAATATGTGAAAACCCAGGCCGAGGAGTGATTATACCTTACTCTTTTTAGTAGTTCTCAGAAGAGTGACCTTGATCATTGATCCCATCAAGTGGAATACATACGGGCTCCATTCAGGCAGACGGAGACTGGGCTGCCTGGTGTGGCCCACACTTCATTGTCTACGGAAGAACCCAGCACTGGTGCTCATCCCTGCCTAGTGCTGACTGGGTAAGACTCATGGGCACTGTGCCTCGCTGAGTGGCTCCTAAGTCCTCGTTAGTTAGGAAAATCAAGCTCCTCGTCTCCAGGCGAGTGCAGAGGTGTGAAATGCAGACCCTTCTGACTCCTGCATGGGATCCACAAGTCCACCTCGTCCAGCTGCCTGAACACACCCGGGGCCACACAGCCGCAGGCTCCCAAGGTGATGCGCACTGTGAAAGGGACAGGGGCGCTCACTGCGCGACTGGCTCCTCTAGCATCTCGCCAGTGTTTCTCCAGGCCGCTGGAAGGAGGGTCTGCAGTGAGGGCCGGGCTCAGCTTTCATCTCAGTCCCGTGCTTCTGGCTCACTGTTGAGATTAACAGCCATCCTCCAGTTAGAGTGGCCAATGAGACACAATTCTACTGAAAGGTCTACACCAACCAAGTTTGGTTGGAAGTAGCTCTAATGCCAAATAACTCATAGGAGGACAGACGTCTTTGCAATATCAGATATCTTGTTTTTTAGGTGTGCATGCCTCTCTTGAAATTAGAATGTTAATAATTTTCTTCACATACGACACATGCTTTCATTGTTAGAAATGTTCTTCATGTGTGTAAGTGTGCTTTTGCTCTCCTTTTTTGATCTGATGTAAAGGGGTGTTATTTATTGCTAGTTTTATACTAAATACTGGTAATGCAAAAAAAGCTGTTAAATTTTACTTATTTATTTTCATTCAAGCTTCAAAAACCATATTGCTTTAGTCATTTTAATCTTATGCATTATTTGTTTATAAACAAGATCATATCATCTGGAAATGGTATTTCTGACTTCTAATATTCATGGTGTTTATTTTAATTTCTTCCATATGTCACTGAAGGAGTGACTGTTACTCGTCTGTCTGGCACATAATATTTCTCACTTTAATACACTCTTTGAATTTTTATTGAAATAGGATAAAGAATGAATGGTTTTAAATTTTCAATACGTTCTTTTAACAAGTTATTTTGAAAGATATTCTAATGCTGTATCATTTCTGGAGTTGCAATATGCCATTTTGAATAAACAGCTGGACTAGGGTTGCCTGTGGCATATTATTTAGATTCCTTGCAGGTTTAGCAGGTTGATGGATTGCAGAGGGCCATGGCTTTCACATTTAAGCCCAAAGGTTACTTGAAAATCTTCTCTATCGTGGGATAGCACAATTTAACATTGGAATGAAATGTTATTCCAATGTTCTCATTTTAATTAGCATAATAAACATTCGTTTCTTAAAAGTTTGATACAATTAATCTCATACAATATGAAGAATAGAACAGGACCTTCAACTAGTAGTGTTTTATTGAAGTAAACTGCACGAACACATCACAAAGGTTCTCAGCTGCATGGATTCACATAATTTATTAGGTCCATATAGCTCACACTCTAGTCAAAAGGTAGGGTACTATAGATCCAGAAAGCCTCTCACACTTCCTGACTCCTAGTAACTACCTTATGCAAGGAGAGATCAAAATCTCACTCCCAACAGTATTACCTTATAAGAGAAGAGCCCACTTGCCTCCTGGTCAAGTTCCCCTCCAACACTAACCATCCTCCAAGTCCTAACACCACCGATTACCTGGTGCTACGGTTTGGTACCGTTTGTCCCTTCCTAAACGTGTGCTGGGGCTGGTGGCACTGTGAGAGAGAGGTGTCTGTGTCTTTGGGCCTTTCTAATAGTAGGAGGCCCCGAATGGATTAATGGCTTCTCCCCAGACCATCTTACACGTTCTTTCCTTCTGTGAGCACCCACTTGCCCTTCCAACTTTTGCCACTCGTTGAAAGAGCACAATTCTCTCTGAATGTGGCCTTCCAGTCTGAATCTTCCCTGCCTCCAGGACTCTGAGCTGAATAAAATTTTGTTCTTTGTAAATTACCCAGTCTCAGGTATTCTGTTACAGCAACAAAAATATATTAAAACACAGTGTCAGGACGAAGGCCAGTGCAGGCCCCAGGAGCCCCTCATATCCCTTCTTACTCTCTCCATCATTGCAAGGGTCAACAACACCCGGACCCCACCCCGCTGAGGACTCTGTGATAGCACAGAGTGCTGCAGCCCCAGGATCTCCCAGGAACCACTGTCATCGCTCCCTTTTCAAATCATAACCTGAATCCGAACTTCTGACACCACCGATTGAGTTTCCATGTTTTTTTTTCTCCTTCAGTGAAAGAAATTAATAAGTTCACTTTTGTTTCTATCTTCTTAACACTACTTAGAATAGCATTTCTTTCTGAACCATTTAATTTAGTTTTCTTTTGCTACTGGACTCTCAGCACTTTTTGATTCTTGGGTCAACCTCGTGCATTTATTCTTTGCTAGAAAGTCACATATATATAGTTCCCCCTTTTTCAGATATATTGTTCTAAGTTTCTCATATGTTTTATAGTTTTAAAATGAACATCATTGCTGTTTCTTCCATAATTATAGATATTTCTGTTTAATTTCCCCTATCTGATCTGTTGGGATTTCTCTGAGTTTCCTTTGAAACTCAGAATTTTGGTTTATTTATTGGTCTGTTCTTTGTTTACATCTCATTATCACTGGCACCCCTCTGAGTGCTTCAGGAGCCAAGGGAATGTGGCAGGGTCCCTGCTGACTGGATGCCTATTCCACGGCAGGTGACAAACTGGAAGACAGGGAAATGTTTAGAGAGGTGAAGAAGGGTGAAGCGGTAGAGAATGAAGGGCAGGCTTGGCACTGGACACGATCTGAAGATTCTCTCTGATAAGAGACTTGAAGAAGGCGAGGGAGACCCAGAAGAAGCCTCAGTTAAGCGGCATCAAAGCTGTGCATAGGTCAGGCTTGAAAGACTGAGAAAGACCACCCAGCAAGGATGGATCAGCAGAGGCAGAGAATCGGGACAAGCAGCTGAAGAAGCTGTAGCTGGCTCCTGAACACGGCAGAGGGAGGGCAGATTCTCCACAGGTCAGGAAAACAAAAACAGTGACAAATGGGATTCCCTTTCTCATGAGATAGGGACAATGTTAAAAAAACCAAAACCCAACTTCAGATTTCATTACCTTCAGACCAGGTATCAAAATATCCAGTGCTGACAAAAGACATGAAAAGTAAGTCTCTCATGTACTGTTTTTGGACACTGTATCCAGATTCCAAAAATACAAAATCTGAAATGATGCAAAATTGAAAACATTCTAAGTGTTGACATGATGCCACAAGTGGAAAATTCCATATCACAAAATTTTGTTTCAAGCACAAAATTATTTTCTTTCATATGTGGAAGCTAAAAAAATATTGAACTAAATGTAGGCTAGAGGTAATTACAAGTTGAGAAGAGTGTGTGTGTGTGTGTGTGTGTGTGTGTGTTTGCGCGCAAGGAGGAAAGAGGTAGACTGTTGATAAAAGGAGGTGAGACTTGATCAGTGCACATTGAATGCCTGTGCTGAACTATCACATTGAATCCCATTAAAATCATAGTGATTAATGTGCAATATATGTTAATCAAAAAATTTTGAAACAAAAATGAAACATTTGTCTTAGTCAACAACATAATAAAAGTATTGTGTTGATATAAAAATACTGTGTAAAATTACCATCAGGCCATGTATATAAAGGCTATATGCAATATAAATGCATTTCAGGCTAAGACTTGGGTCCATCCCCAAGATATCTCATTATTTATATGAGAACTTTCCAAACTCTATTTTAAATTCAAAATACTTAGTATCCCAAGCATTTTGGATGAGAGATATTCAGCCTGTATTACAAAACCATGATAAAATATGGCATTATTTGTTAAAATATTAATTGCTTGAAAATATTGATTTGTGAATTATATGTCAGAAAGACAGTAAGTCCCTGACTTAGGAATGCATTCCACTCTGGGAGAACATTTCATAAAGTCAGATTCCTTCGCAAATCCGACAGAGTGCGTCTTCCACAATCTTTGACATAGATACACAATGTATGTCACTTTGCATTTTCCAGCAGCCCCTCCACATCACCACTGCTCTCCCTCTTGTTTTCGAACACCCTGGCTCTGATCGAGCGCTGAGCTACTGTGCACTGTCGCACCGTACACTGAGCACATGGCAGCACCACGTGACAATGCGCGGCAAACACGTGAGCTATTGTCACGGATATCTGTAACTCGAGGTTTGTTGGTATCTGTGAAAGTTCTCAACTTGAATGATCGTAAGTCAGGGACTTACTTTTACAGTGCCAGCAAAGGAGCAATGAAATAAAATGAACACGTACGCAAATGTTTATTGCTGCGCTCTTTTAAGCAACTTGAAAGATGGCAGCAGCTATGCTCCATCCACTGTCTTCATGACGATGCAGCCATTAAAAGAATGGGGGGCCAACAGGCACTGGGTTGGAAATCTGCCCACTGCGCTTCATGAAATGTATGGTCCGATGGTACACTATGTGGGAGTTAATCTGATGAAAGCCAATGTGCATGTGTTTGTCTGTGTTTACATGAGCGAGGAAAACTTAGAGGAAGAGACAGAAAATGATTCAGGACTGACCTCATTCATCAAACACCAGGAACAACCAAGGAAAAATTAATGCAGAAGGTTCAGGTTTCACTTTGAGAAAACTGAAAATTAGAACAACATAAAACGTATACCAGTCACACCAGTATGAGAAATTTAATAAAGGAAGCTACTGAAATTGTAATTCTGATCATTTAACTTTCACTATGCTAGTTGTAATATTTTTCACTTCCTTTTAAAAAATATTGTGTCAGATTTAATAATATATGATTTACATTACTATAACTCCTTTTCAGATGTACATTTTGATAAAGGAATAGAATTTTTTCTTAGTGGTATATGAACACGTACCATAAGATCTGCCCTCCTAGATTTTCATGAGTTCAATACATTAGTGTTGTTTATAGGCACAGTGCTGCTTTCCAGTTGCTTTCAGCCTATGTGGGGCAGAACATCTTTTGGGTGATGGTACCCTCCAGAAAAAATTTTCTTTCCTTTGGAAAATCAGTTGTCACTTATAGCCCACAAGGTGCACTGGCTGTCTGTCCATGGCAAGAAGGTCCCCTGTGCTCCTACTGATGCTTCAGGGATGCAGTAGGACGTAGGATGTGGAATGGAGACAAAGGACATGGGGACAAGTTCCTCCTGGTGGGTACCAACTCTGATGGCTCCTTTTCCTGAGAGACAGCGATTTTCTAAGGCATTGCACTTTACATCTAAGATTGTTTAAACAGAAGCTAAAAAACAACCAGCTTTTGAGGTTCATGAAACATGTACTGCAGAGAAAGTATTTTTTCTTTTTAAAAATATTTTTTGATCTTTTATTGACACATAATTGTACATATTTAGAGGGTACAGTGTGGTACCTTGTGACACGTATACATTGTGTGATGACCAATTCAGGGTACATAGCGCATCCATCACCTCAAGCATTGATCATTTCTTTCTTCTGCAAACACTCAAAATCTTCTCTAGTAGTTACCCTGAATATCCAGTGAGTTGGTGTCAGCTACGGTTAACCGACTTGCTGTAACACATTAGAAGTCTTCCTCCTATGCAGCTCCACCCCTGGATTCATTAACCATCCTTTCCCCATCCCTTCCTTATGTCCTTCCCAGGCTCTACTCCACTTCTAAGAAATCAGCTTATGAAGCTCCACATATGGAAGAGATCTTTTCGTATTTGTTTTTCTGGGCCTAGATTCCATTCTTCTCTATGTCTGAATAATATAGCACTGTGTTTGTGTGTCTCTTTCTGTGTGTACACACATAGACATTAATTTTTATCCATTAATTCACTAACGGACACTTAGGTTGATTCTATTTATTGGTTATTGTGGATAATGTTGATATAAACATGGTGTTTAGGTGTCTTCTCAACATAATGATTTCAATTTGGATACGTACACAATCGTGGATCACAGGTAGTTCTATTTCTAGTGTTTCTGAGGACTCTCCATACTGTTTTCTATAATAGGTGCACTACTTTTCATTCTTACCGGCTCTGTATGAAAGTTAAAGGCAATTCTTTTGGGAAAAGACAGCAGAAGAAAGCCTTGGAGGAAATAACATTGGAAGAACTAAGCCTGGTGCATGCAGGTGTGGAACATGGGAATGAGGGGCGGCACAGGCACCTGCTACCGAGAGAACAAAAAGAAGTCACGAAAGGCCCTGGGAGGACGGCCTTGCTGCTTCCTTTCAGAGAGCCACTCTTACACACCCAGTGCCGCGCAAGCCAGGGGTCCAAATTAAAAGGCTCTGGATAGATGAGGCTATCATCATGGCACCCCTCGCCGGAGGCAATTTGCATCTATTTAGCTAATATAGGAAATTACCTTTGGAAAATAAGCCAGGATTATTTCCCATTTGATTATTTTTTGTCAGAGTCACAAGGACAAAGTGAGCTCTGCTCAATTTGCAGATACTTCCCTAAGAGGCCCATTTTACTGCCACCCAATCTCTGATCCAGAGGAGCCACCAGGCATTGATTGCTTCTCAGTCTGGTAATGAGATTGAGCCTGCATTTCCTCCCCTCATGAGCCAGCTGTGGAATACCTCTGCAGACTTGATAAGCATGCGATGGGGATACAATTTCAGGAAAGATGATTACATTCCCACTAACTAGGACTCTATTGAATTAATCTATTTAGAGTATTTCAATCAGAGTGAGAGTTGGCTAGACAAACACACGTCACTTGTCAAAAAGTACTATTATTAAATAAATGGCTTTTTCTAAATTGTAATGAAGACAAACACTGTGAATGGCAATAAGATTCACAAGGCTGGAGTAATGTCTTATTGCATATCATTTAGCTGTGTTTGGAGGAATAGGAGACACTGCTCCTGAAAGCTGCTTTCCAGTGGACTGTTAGGCTCTGCCTCTGCCTTCCCAGAAGATGGTGCTGGGACATGCATACACTCTGTGTGCCCAGCATCCAGCATGTGCCAAACAGCTCAGTACCAGGTGCTGACCGAGATGGGTGGGGTTTGGCCATGGGTCTGCAATGGTCCATAGCTCATGAGAGGGAGAAAAGGCAGACTGTCACAAGCTCTCCTGCCTGTTCTTCCAGGCTGCACCATTAAATGACCCAGAAGAAATCCCCTAAGCCTTGGATCCTGGAAGCCTTGTTTAATGGTCAGGAGTTGGGAGGATCCTGTAGCTGCAAGCTGAAGATTTCTGACTGTGGCTAGGAGTCACTGAGCAGGCACCTTGGCAGGCAGAGAAAGAGTAGACACTGTTTATGCCGCTGACTGGAAAACACAGTGAGCAGCAACAGGCCAGGTTAGAGAGAGCAAGTCTGCCCCAGCCCAAGGCTGCAGACTCAAAGGAGGCAGCCTGTTTTAGAAAAGGCAAGTCTAGAACTGAGATATTCATTCTGGCAAAGTTACCTTAAATACAGACCAGGAAACATGTCCATATCTAGTTGTAGATCCTCCTCTGCTAAGCATGAATCTCTTTATTTAAAATCTGTCCCCACTGGTGCTTTAAACCACTGTTTATCCCAAGAAAGAAACACATCCAAGGAGGCTGCCAGTGAGCAAAGGTTAAGGTGAATGTGGTCAGATGAAACAGGGCCCCACTGGACTGAGAGAAAGCTTGAATGTGATGTTTCTACAAAGACAAAAGCTGAAACCCAAGTGCCAGCTAGCAACCTAGTTATTCAAAATACCTTCCCAGCCTCCTTCCTGTGGAACAGAGTTGGAAAGGAAGTGGACCTGCTATGGCTTAAAAACCATGTGTTGGAAACTGAATCACCAATGCAACAGTGTAGGGAAGCGGATGGTGCCTAGGTCAAGAGGGAGGGTCAGGGACTAACGCAATGAGAAGATCACTTCCTGGTCCCATTCTGTCTCACCTTCCACCATGGGGAGATATAGCAACGAGATCCTCACTGGATGCTGCATGATCCAGCCTCCAGAATACTGAGAAATACAATTCTTTTCTTTATAAATTATCCAGTCTGTCACAGCAACACAGAATGGATTAAGACACCCTATTTGTCTATCACCCAAAGTCTCTGCATTGTGTGCCTGCAGGAACCTGGACAGCTCTTGCAGCTGTATGGTCCCTTCCAGCCCTTCAGTGTAGCCCTGTGCCCTGCTGGATTCTGCGACTCCCCATCCTCCACCTGTACCCACCCATGGCCACTGAGGGGCTGGAGAGGCACAGTGAGTGCACGTGGGCCTCTCTTCCCCAGCTCTTTATACCTCTGGTCCTTCTGAGGTGCCCATGGTAGGAGGGGCAAGGACAGGCAGCAGCTGCCTTGAGGCCTGCTCTCTGTTCCCTGGATGCCCCTGGACGCCTAGGGTAGAGGCCTCTTCTCCTGCTTCTGCGGGTCCTGGCAGTCCCCATGAAGTCCTCAGCTGCAGACAGCCAACCTCTTATGAAGGGCCCTGGACAGCAATCACCAAGCTGGCTTCCTTCTGGGCCCTTGAGTGCTCAGGTCTGGAGGTTGGAGGATCCTTCCCCCCTAATGCAGCCCACTGTTTTCCCCTGCAATGAGCTCATGCAACCTCCAAATTCCAAAGCACTCTGTCAACTCCTCAGGGTTGGGTGGATACTGGAAAGCTTACTTCTTTTGTCCAGGAGGAGGTGGTAATCCTTAACTTTTGCATTTCTAACTAGCAATGGACTTTTTGTCTTTTCTTGTCTAATGCACAGTGAGAGCTGAGCTTCATGTGGGCCAAGCAGGCGTTGCAATCTCTGCAGCTCCTGCAGAGGTGGTCCGCTGCATGATTTTGGCATGTGAAGGCTCTCATGTGGCCCTTGAAAAATGCTAGGGAATTCTCTTACTCTCTGGAACACCACGTCGGTCACTAAGTTATGCTCAGGGCTCAACCACTGACATTCACAATTTCCCACCTATAGGTGTCATGACCAACTATTTTCCTACTGTTCTTGAAATCTACAGAGGACAACAGCTGTTATGGGACCAACAGACCTCGTGGCCTGGGTTTCTACCCATCCAGAGCAGCAGATGTGATGGCCCGGGTCCTGGGAGGCAGGGAGGTGACAGCGGGAGGGCCAGCAGGAGACATCAGGAGCTGCTCATAATGAGTGGGAAAATTGAGTTGTTTGTAAGACCAGGGGATGGCAGAGAAGCACAGCCATTAGGACAATGGCCAGTGCTGGGGCAGGAGCTCAAAGCCAGAGACGTGCAGACAGGTCCCAGTGCCTCAGTGGTTACACGGGAGTTAGACGTCTACGGTTTCTCAACCATCGGCTTTGTCAAGACCTAGTGTCCCTGGTGAGGCTTCTGCTCTCGTCCAGGACAGCAGCAGAGGAGGGACAGCAATCAGTCTCAGTGTCCCCAGAGGTGAATCACGTCAGACTGGGTTCCCACACACACTGCACATACGTACCACATAGCCTAGCCTGGCCACACACCGTACAACCCACTCGTATACGGTACATACACGATCCACACACATGCCTGACAAGCACAGAAACCCGCATCGCACACACTATACATCACACCACAATTACCGTGTGAATACACATGACAAGCTACATACTCACTTCACACATACCACTCTCATAAACATACACATATCACTAGAGATACATATGACAAACACACACCGACAGTCCCACACAGATACACGCACACCATCTGACACACCATGTACACACAGAGACACATTACACACACACAGGCTTATACATGCATGCCATAAACACGCACACAACCTCCACACTACATGGACATCACAATCATGCAATGACAATCCACACACACTGACCCACCACATATATACTAGTCCTGCTCACAAACCACACACCGTATGCATGCAAACACCATGCACATATACAGACACACGCATCTGTAAATAATACAGGAAGGGAAGTGTAAGGGCTGAGGAGGGCTCTGTAGCTGTGGAAGCCGAGTTAGTTCCTTGATGGTTTATCATGTCTACATTCTGCCAGCCACATGATGGTGATAACCAGGAACATTAGCACCCTATCACCTCATAAATCCTTACAAATTAAGCTTCTGCTAAGGGAAAACATCTCCAATGTAAGGAAAATTATCTTTAGACAGTTTCAGGGTTCAGGAAGAACATTATTAAAATGATAATGGAAAACGTTTACTGAACTACGTTATGGTGCCACAGTAAATGGGAAAGATGCCTATGTTTACTGAAGTAAAAAAAAAATGCACTTAGAGCTAACAGCTTGAAGAGACAGAGAACAGATTAATAATGACCAGGTAACATTCTAGACATTATGGTTTATAAAAGATACAGTACAGAATTGACTGAACACATTATAGCTTGCTGCAGGGACCGTGGCTTCTAATTTTCTACTTCATCTACGTGACACAAAAGCTTCTTGCAAGAGGCAAAAAATGAGCCCTTTTCTAGGGATGGATGAGCATGATTTGCTAAGGACTGAAACACAAGCACGCACTGCAGCTCACAGTTCAGTAGCTCCTTGGCTCCGAAGTTGAGAGTTCTAGGCAGCTGCAGTGCAGTCTGACTGGTGGGGTCCACCTGTCTGGGTCTTCTCTGTCAGTGTGAAAGAACTACCATTATGTTAGCAGGGCCGGGTGGCACAGGGTTTGTGAGCCATGAGGAGCTCTGGACTCCCTGAACCACAACAGCCACTTTGCTGGAGGAACACCAGCAAGCTGTCACCAGAGTAATCAGTTGCCTTTCCACAAAGTTCTTCAGTGTAGAAACCAGGTTGTTGAGGATCTATGACTCACCTTTCTGTGCTTGCTTTCTGTCATGATAACAAATGCTTAGGTAAGCAAGGTTTACTTTGGCTCACAGTTGTGGAGGCTCCAGTTCACGTCAGGGAGACCCACTGCTCTCTGACTCCTGGTGGGGGTAGCACACCATGGCAGGTATGTGCAGAGGAAAGCCACTCACTCAGGAACAGGAAGAGAAAGAGGAAGGAAGGAAGGAAGGAAGGAAGGAAGGAAGGAAGGAAGGGGCTGGGCCCACTGACCCTTCAGAGGCACAGTGCAAGATCTGAAGACCTTTCGATGAGCCCCACCTCTGGAAAGGTCACCACCTCCCCATGTGCCACAGATCAAGGGCAGCCCCTCAACACAAGGCTTGTGGGAGTCACATATCTAAAAGGAGATGCCTGCTGCAGACCCAGGAGGCCTTGCCAAAGTCTAGATCCTGGCACGCATATGATGCAGCAGATTTTTCTCTCCTGTGTCTGTGCCGACACAAGAATGGGTCACAGAACTCCTGTAGATCCATGTCATGCCACATGTGTCACATTTTTCTCAAGTGCTCGGAGAAGGATATATATTCTTGTGAAAATATTGCAGGAATACCAGAAGGCATGTCTTTGAAGTTAGACACACTGGAGACACAGCTAAGTAAACCCTCAAAGTACAGTAGAGGACTATTGAATACAGCAAGCGGTGATACACTTCAAGATGATGAGGCTACAGCTCAGCATACAGAAAGAAATGTTCCTGTGTGAGGAGATGGAAGTGCTTAATAACACGATTTATCATTAGACACTGTACATCTGTGTGGAATTATCATACTGTACCCCATAAAAAGGCACAGATATTATGTCTCGATAAAAGATAATTTAAAAGTCCTGAGAGATTTTGTGACATTTTAAAGGTAACTCAGATCACTAAGTAGCTATGCTTTAACTGTAGGACATTTTTAAGTATTCTATTCTTGCATACATGAATAACGTGTGTTTTCAGATTTACTGAGGTATAATTGGCACACAGAAATTACATATATTTAGCTGGGTGAATAAATATACAGTGGTGCACATCTACAAACCCAGAACTCTGGGAGGCTGAGGCAGGAATATCACAGGTGTGAGCCAAGCCTGGGCAATTTGGTGATGTAGTGAGGCCCTGTCTATATCTACCTATCATCTATTTATCTATCTATCTATCATCTATTTATCTATCTATCTATCTATCTGTCTATCTATCTATCTATGCATGCTGGGGATGTAGTTCAGTGTGAAGTCCCTGGGTTTAATCCCCAGTACTGCAAAAAACTATACACAGTATTAACTGTGAATGTGCAATATGATGTGGCTTTTACTGTATTCAGGTATATTTCATGCATATCTGATTTTGAGGCTTTTTTCATGAAGGGATGTGGAATTTTGCCCAATGCTTTCTCTGCATTTGCCAAGATGATTGTATGGTTCTTTCCTTCGTTCTTTCAAAGTGGTGTCTCACATTTTCAAAATGATTTGCTGCACCACCCTTAAATCCCAGGGATCTCCACTTCGCAACTGTGGTTTATGACCCTCTTAACGTGGTGCTGAATTCATCTTGCTGGTATTGTATTTTGTTGAGGATTTTTACATCTACATTAATCATTGCCACTGACCCGCAATTTTCTTTTCTGTGTTCACACAGCTGAAAGCAGCATATCCACAGACTAACGCTAGGAATGGCAACAGGAGAGGAAGCCATTGGAAATCCACCCCCAAGCGGCTGTGTCTGCCAGAAAATACTGTGTTATCATGAAACAGAGAGCATTTCTGCACAATCTCCATTTATACACTGAATATCCATCCAGAGTTTCTCCTGTATAAAATGCCTCATAGCAGGGTGAGTTGCTAAAGCATGTTTCACATATTTTGGGTATTTAAAAAGATTGACATATGTGTAGCTATAGAAAAGTACAAAAACAAAAGAAACAACCTCATCAGCTCCTTCATACACCTTAATAGGAGTGCTTCACTTTCTACTGAGAGAGTCTGGCCATCATTTGAGAACATTACGTTACTTCAAATTGAATTACACACAGATCGTCTGGATGACTCGGGTAGGACTCACTGCGTAGGTGTTGCAACATTCTGAGCGTCAACCTTCCCGGCCATGAGGCAAGCTTACACACCAGCACACTGGGTAATCTTCCTGTACGAGTCACACAGACTCATTCTCCAAACTCGATGCCAACACAGCCATTAAATCGTCATTTTGCTTTTCCCTGCGTCAAACCCGATTGTCTGATTCACATTGGGCAACAGGAAGGAATCTCAAAATAACAAATCTAACTTTTTTCTGGCTTATCTAAACAGCAGGAAATGTAAACTTATTTTTTACATTTCCTTATTTTCAAGGGATTTACTATCTTACATTCAAAATAGAACAATGTTTAAATGATTGGATTTCGTGAGTCCTGCCTTACAAGGGTGCTTCATCTAAAATGGAGTAAGAGTACAGGGAAGTCTGCAGTTGGACTTTCACTCGTTTTGTTCTGCGTCTGTAGCCTTGCAGTCCCCAGAAGTGAGGAGTGCATGGAGAGGCGTCTGGATGAGAGGCAAGGTAGTCTGGCCACAGCGATGCCAGGACCTGTACCTGTCCAAGACGAGTGTGCCCAGGCAGAGCACTGCTGGACAGACTGCTGTTCGCTGAAGGCCCCTTTACTTAGCTGCTGTGCTGTGAGACACCTGTTTGCAGGGCAGAATCGGGGCAAGAATGCGAGTGTGGCATGAAAAGAAAGGAAGCGAGGCCACACAGCTGTCACAAGTGCATTTTGTACAAGACCCATGCTCTCTACCCTCTGGAGATGCCAAACACAGTGCTCAAAAGACAGCCATTAAATGTACTAAATTTTATTATTTAGGTGTTTCCTGAGCCTGTCTGAAAGAACTAAGAAAGGCAGGCAATTCAGGAGCCTCTAGACTATATATGAAGACTGCTTCTCAAGGACTTTGATTTTTACCAAAACTTTGCAAGTAGACATGCATGTGTGTGCTTGCACATGTGTACCGGCACAGCGTTCCTGTGTTTTCTGCAGTTCTATTTTCCCTTGTTCTGCGGGCTGAGGGCAATCCCTTCGACCAACAGATATTTCCCGAATATCTACTTTGAGGAATCTGTGTATACAGAATACACTAGCAGGCCTCACAGAAATCCCTGCCTTCTCTCTGTCCTACTTCTCCTGACAGGGATTCTGTCGCATACAGTCATCAAAACTTGCCAAATTGACTTGAATCAGGGTTCTTCAGAACATATAATACAGTATCATCAAATTCTAGTGCTATGTAAGTGTGCTCAAGCTACATTTTTCTGGCATACTTATGTGGCCAATTATGTCATAAGTTGTATTCAAATGAAAATGAGTTGCATTTGCGAGCGACTCTTCCACGTGCTCTTCCATGACAGTGTGTCCCACATGAATGGTGCTTTCCAGGCCTATGCCGTCCTTCACTTCACGTCTGGGTCTGAGGGGTGCTGATGGCATTTGAGAAATTGTTCAGATTTACTCTTTTACAATAAAACCCCATGGTAAAATCAATTTCAGTTTCCCCAGATATGGAGGCAGACATATCCATCATCCCCATCTGTCCTTCTGTTATCACGGTGGGTAGATCTGTGTGGACCACCTGCTTACCTCAGAGTCTCCTCAGCTCTCTTCCACACATTGCAGGGGACTCCTAGCTTACCTTCACTAACACGCATTCTCTACACTTGGACTTCAGAGTTTCCCCTTAACAACCTGGTCATGAAACCCTCCAGACATTCCGCATCTCCCGTGGTATAAAGGCTTCGCAGCCAGGCAGTGCAGGCCTGTCAGTCTCACCGGGACTGCGCTCCATTTTCATGTCCGTAATTAGCAATGACGGACGGGGCCGGGGACGACAGCTCAGAGGTGCGCCGCGCAAACGGCGTATGGGTTACTATTTTAAGCACTACTCCCTCTAAAGACATAAAAAGGTGTCAGTAAGTTGACAACGACTTCTTTTAAGATGTAATGATCCTGCCCCCAGTAGAAAAATAGTTTAATTAAGTGTGCTCCAAACGTCATCCAGAGTGCAGCAGTCCCATAGATTAAACTTGACCTCCAGCAACAGACCGCAGTCCTTAGTGAGAAAGGGGTTTTCCTAAGGGGTGGCTGGAGCTATGAGGCTACCGCAAGGATTGAGGATGCGACTGTTCTTTGCTAGGAGGGCAGAAAAGGTGATGAACATTCTTTAGTCCAGGAAACAATTGTCCTGCCTCCTGAACAACTTTGTTTTCCTCGGGTACAGGGGACTGAATCCAGGGCCTTTGTCCTGGGCTATATCCCCAGACCTTTTTTATTTTTTATTTTGAGACAGAGTCTTGCTACATTGCTAAGCTTCCCACTGGGCTTGAACTCCATGACCCTCCTGCCTCAGCCTCCCAGAGTGCTGGGATTATAGGCATTGCCGCAATACCCTGTTGTCCTTTTCAATTTTTAAATGCTCACAGGACACCCAGGTGGGTTAAAAACCAGCAAAAAATGACCTCTGTTTATCTATAATTTTAAAAAACCCTCTTTTCACACAGTGACATTATGAACTGAACTTTTTCAGAAATACACCTGATGTACAAACAGATGGGAAATTCTAGTGAAATCTGTTTTGAAACTAGCCATGACTTTTTCATCATTTTGGCCAGTCACTTTACACAATAAAAGTTGCTTGTGGCATCTGATCTGCGAAGTTGGTGCACCCGAGCCACTCTGCGTTTGTGGCCATGGTATCTGCAGTGCTGAGCCTTTTCCCTCTCAAATGTCTACCAAGTAGAATGCTTATTCTTTTATTATTTTTCTTGATATAACATTATTTTGATCTTATATTTTTAAAAATAATTGTGTTTAAGTAGGTACGTTTTATAGATCTTTAATCCAGGCAGGTGAGAGGGGGCACCATTATTGTATAAAGGAAGCCGGGAAGTTATGGGTGTTATAGTTTGATTTCTTTCCTCCAAAATGTTACATGTTGATGTCCTAACCCCATGAATGGGGCTCATTTGGAAGTTGTTTTTTTTTCTAAGGCAATCAAGTTAAAATGAGGTCATTAGGATGAGCATTAATCCTAAATGGTAGTGCTCATATATAAAGGAAAGTTGGAAACAGAGACTCTCGGAAGAAAGACAACAGGCAAAAACACAGGGAGAAGATGACCATCTGTAAGCAAAGGAGTGAGGCCTAGGACAGGTCCTTTCTCAGAATCCTCAAGAGGAGCCAAGTCTACCAACACCTTGATGTCATCATTCCAGGATCCAGAACAAAGAGATGACAAACTTCTGTTGTCTGAGTCACTTGGTGCTACTTAATGGTCAACTTGAGTGAGAAGGCCCAGTTGAACCGAGTTAGCAAGTTGTACCACTCTGGGGAACCATGCCAAAGGAGAACTGGAGGGGAGGACTTCACGCTGACTCCCTTTGGAGAAGCTCTGCTGCTGTCTTTGGCTGAGCCCAGCCCTCACCCGGGTGGGTGGCTGTTGTTCTCTTGGCCGAGCTCTGGTTTTCGCCTTCACCTTGGGCATCACCTCTTCGCAGATTCTTGGGCTTCCAGCATGGGCCTTTCAGCCTGCAGGCCAGACTCCCTAGCCTTCAGGGCCAGCCCTTGGGCTTTCCAGCACAGATCCTCTGGTCTTCCATCGTGGATTCCTCAGCCTCCTGATGTGGACTTGCACAGGACATTGCTGTGGGCTCTAGGCCTTTGTACAGGACATTGTCATGGACTCCAGGCTCTCTGCTGGATTCCTTGGATCTCTCAGGTACGGACAGATCTACTGCACTCTTCTACATTTGACTCTGTGGGCAAATATTATAAGCTACTCTTGTACATCCCTGTGTCCTGCATTGAATCTGTTCTCTTGCAAACACTGACTAATACAGTCACCCAGTCTGTGGTACTTTGTTACTACAGCCCCAGCAAATGAGTCCAATGTTACTGCACATCACAGGTGCACACCACTGCCACTAAATTGCATCTCATCCCCAATTCATATTTTGAATCCCCAGTGCCCAGCATGATGGTATTTGGAAATGTGGGTTAGGAGTGGTGATCAGGTTGAGGATGGGCCCTCAAGGAGAGGTTAGTGCCCTTATAAGAAGAGGCACCAGAGCATTTGCTTGCTGTGTGCCACTTGAGGACACAGCAAGAAGGAGCCCTCTGAGAGAGGAAAGCTCTTCTCATAGCCTCCTATGTCTGGCTCCTCTCTGACCACAGCAGGCAGCTACTCCATGGGAAAATGCATTGGCTCACTGGTTCTTATCCTGTATTTCAAATACTGACCTAAGCAATCACCATGTTTTAATAATGGAGAATGCTCTGTGATGTTTTAATATAATAAATTGATAAATAGGCTGGGACACATCTGCACAAATTTAAAACAACCAGGTACTACTACCAGATACAGGTGGATATATACTGCTGTTTGTCTAAAGTCTAAGGTATGAGAGTGGACTAAAACTTAAAAACACATAAAACCACTTTCCTATATCCAAAACCTTACAATTTGTTGGAACCAGGGATGTGCCTTGGTGGGCGTAGTGTAGGTAGCATGCATCCATCAGGCTTCTTCATGATGAAGAAGGTCACTGTCCTCTTTCAGAGTCTCTAGACTCTAAAAATCTAGCCTTTTTTCTGTCTTTAGAGCACTTCATTTTCCCAAGTACTCATTGTATTTTTTTTTTTCTGGATAGCTTGGTGCTGAGTAGAAATTAATATCTTTTAAGTACTCCTTACAGGACAATGTGATTATGCTGAAAAATAGCATGTTGTAAGATAAAGCAAAGAGAGATATGTCCATCCAGGTATAAAAGCTAAGAGAGGGAGAATTAGCAGAGAAACACGCAAGAGGCAGCCAACACAGGGAAGAATGGGTCCCACTAATGCCTCCCCTTCCTTATCCCGAGGCCGACACCTGAGAAGGGTGCACTGCTGTACCAGCCTCTGACCGACTGGAACCCTCCACGTTATAACTCAGTCTTCCTGGAGCAACTTACCAGTTCTTGAGACCCTGACAGCCCCCTGGATTTCAGCTCTCCCCCAGGAAGGGCTCAGTGGACTTCACACCGAGTTGGCAACTGCAAGGCCTGCCCCTGGCATTGTGAGGCTGAAAACCCTGCCCAGCACCACTGGCAGCTGTCTGTATCTGCCACTTGTTAAGCACCTCTGCCCAGGACACCCGCTAGATGTCCAGCGGGGAGGGCCAGCCAGTCACGCTGCTTGCTGGTAGGTATTCCTCCCAGATGGATGCCCCATGGCTCTCTCTTGGTCAGAGGAACAAACGTCCCACCTGGCTCTACATACAGGACATCCCCACAGTGGTCCTTCTGCTTTGCTTCAGTAAAGGAGACAAGAGCGCTGAGCTTCAGAGAAGCAAGCGTTGCCTGAGGCAGGTGATGTGGAGGCCACAGAGTACTCAGCAGAAGTGTGATGGTGTAGAGTCCAGTGACATCCAATCCAATGGGCCTTTCTCTAAGAGATCGTCTCTTGGCTGACTCAGTTCAGGAAAGGCCCTTGCTACTGTGGGAAGCAATGAAGCCATCCAGAAATGCATTTGGCTCTGACCAAGTAAGAAAGCTTTGAAACATTTCCATATTCTTATCAGTGATGAAGGGAGTAATTATATAAATAAATAAGTAACCAAAACCTCAGTGACTCTAACCGACTATTTCATATTATTTAAAAATTGGCTACTGTCTTCCCTGCCAGGAACCTCACCTGGAATTATTTCAATCCCACTACAGCCTTCAGATGCCTATTTGCATGGCTCCTCTGTGCTTTAAGAGGGTTGTAAGGTGCACCTTTCAGATCCTTTCTGTTCTCAGGGAATGGGAGGAGTTGACCATTCCTAGGCTGACTCCCCTGGGGGGAGAGGGAAAGGCCTCTGAATCCAAAGACAGTAGTGGACCTGTATCAGGGTACAGAAGAAGCTAAAAGAGTGACACTGTGTGGGATATTATGCATAAATTCCCTTAGTTTTTGTATCTCATGTGATTTTAAAGATGTTCCAAGAGCACACTGCTCCAAGAACTCTGGGCCCCATGACTCCATACCCTGTGTTATTCCTATGATTATGTTACCTTACATGGTAAACAAAATGCGACAGCTATGATTACTGATCAGTTGACCTTAAGACAGGGGGAGGACAGGATGCATCTAATGTAATCACACAATCCCTCCAAAAGTAGAGAGTTTCCTTTGTGTACTCACAGAATTAAAGTTAGACAGACTGGGCATGTGGCAAGATTTAATACGGCAGAGAATCTGTTGCTGGTGTATGGAGTTCACAGATCTAGAATCTGACAGCAGACTCTAAAAGCTTTGAGATTTACCCCACATGACAGCCACAAGAAAAAGGGACTTCAGTCAAAAACCACAAGAAGCTGGATTCTCCCCATAAGACTCAGTCTATAGGACCTCAAATTCCAGATGAGAACACAACTGCCTGATTCGGTTTAGCCTGAGCAGACAACACAACCACACCACGTCAGATAAATGAGCTATAGGGCTCTGAGCTACTGGATATTCATTAGGGCACTCAGTGTGTGGTGACAGTATTTAGCAATGGACAACTAACACCTTAAAACCAGTTCCTTTAATACACTACACTCATAGATGAAAGAATAAGAAACACAGGGTCCTTTCAAAAGAGGGAGAAAAACATTCTCAGAAAGTCTGTGCCCCTCTAGGATAGAAACACTTAATAAAAAAGGAAAAGAAGAAATTTTCTTAAAGACTGAATGCCTTTCCCCTAATCCCAGTAACAAGGCAAGAATAGTCACTCTTACAAATTCTATTTAATATTTTACAGGCAGGTGCAGTCACTTAGGCAATAAAATGAAATAGATGGCATCTAGATTGGAAAAAAGATGTAAAATTAGTTGCATGCAAAGAAACATGTTTCATGTTTATAAAAAATCCTAAAAAATCCTTTGGAGGGCTATTGAAAGTAGGAAAAGAAGTCTAGCAGAGTTTAAGATATAAGACCAATACATAAAAGTAAACTGTATTTCTATAGGGTAGCAATAAATATTCTGAAAACCAAATTAAGAAACAATCTCAGTTACAAGAGCATTACCAAATATCTGGTTAGCTTAACAAAAGAAGCATAAAATCTATACTCTGAGAACTACAAATCACCGTCAAAAGAAATCAAAGACCCACGTCAACGGAAAGGCATCCCATGCTCACTGATCAGAGGGCTCAATGCTGTTCAGATGGCGACACTCCCCAAAGTGGTCTAATCACACAATGCCTCCCTCAGCAACATCTTGCCTGCATCATCTGGAGCTGACAAGATGATGCTAAAATCCATGTGAAAATGCAAGATATCCAGAACAGCTAAAGCAGTCTTTGAAAATGAAAAAAAAGACTCAACACTACTCATATTTCAAAACCTATTACCAAAGCTCCAGAAACCAGCCTTGTGAAAGAATTTACTGCTTTCATCTAAATTCTTACAAGGTTAGATAAACTTTATCAATCATGTTCAAATTTCCCTACTGTGTGATAACCTTTTGTGTCTATTTATTAAAAAATGTATACTAAAATCTTCCAGAATGCTTGAAGATTTCTCTATTTTTATATTTGGTCCTATCAATTGAGACTTTAAATATTGTGAGGCTATGCTATTAGATTTTGGGAAATTTAGTTATTATAACCTTCCAAAATTGAGAATTTTCACCACAATTTTATGTTCTTCATTTTCTCTTTAAGTGTACATATTCAATTGCTAATAGGGTCACACATGCTTTACTTTAGTTAATGATGCCATGATACATATTTTACTGACACTTTACTTTCAATTTCCTTTATTTTTATGTCCTGGATATGTTTCTTAATAACAGTGCATAGTTGATTTTCAGGGCTTCTGAAGTCCATTCTGATAAGTATTCTGTTTTTATTAGGTACAACAATTAGCCTTTTATTGTATAACTAGTGATCTCTTTGTTAACTATTGATTTTTAAAATTAGCTCAACTCTATTTTCTCTCCTTTTTTGCCCTAGTACTGTGGATTGAGCCAGGGACTTTGCATTGAGGTCCCGTCTCCCTTTTTTGAGACAAGGTCTTACTAAGTCACTGAGTTGCTCAGGCTGGGCTTGAACTTGGGATCCTCCTATCTCAGCCACCCAGAGTTCTTTACATTCTTTTAAATGGATTACATTTCATCAGTGTACTTCCTTCTTCTATAAACTTGGAAGTTATAAAATTTCTTTTATTACTTTAGAAGTTATCTTATGAATTAGGATAAACCACATTAGTTTGTCAAGATTGATGATACTTAGTGTGCTCTCATTATTTTTGGATATGAAAAGACTGCAGACCACTTTAACCTCATTTACTCTTGTTAACTTTAGATAGTATACTCATGCATTTTAATGCTTTACTCATTTAAATTTACATAGTGCATTATTATTGATTTCTACAGTCAATATTAATTACATTTCCCAATATATTACTCTTTTTCATAATCTTTATAGTTTACTACTATTATTTTAATGTGTCTTTCTAGGATAATTTTTTGTGCCCAGCTCAAAATATTTTTGTTCAAGTATGCAGATGATATATTTTCTTTATTATTTTTTCCTGGAAAAAAGTTTTTACATTGTTTTTATAGGATTGTTTGCTTGCTATCAAATTCTAGATTTTTGCCAGGTGTGGTGGTACATGCTTGTAGTCCAGAACTACAGGAGGCTGAAGAAGAAGGATTGCAAGTTTGAGCCTTTCCTGGGCAACTTAGCAAGCTCATGTTCAACATAAAAAATAAAAAAGCCTTTGTCTATAGCCCAGTGCACAAGGGCCCTGAACTCAATCCTCAGTACTGTAAAATAAATAAATAAATACCTACATTTTCAGAAACTTTCATCACTTTGAAGATTTTATATGATTGTATTGTACTTTTATTTTTCTCTCAAGAAGCCAGCTGTCAGTCTAGTTTCTGCTCTGAAAGAAGTTATCATTTTCTCTAATTGTTTTCAAGGGTTCCTCTTTGCAAGATTTCTTCCTTTGCTTTCAGCAGGGATATTATGATCTGTCTATGTATGGATTTTATATTTATACATCAGTTTTACTGGTTGCTCACATGGATTGTTTAATCCGTGGTTTTAGAAAT
The DNA here is from genome assembly GCF_000247695.1 of Heterocephalus glaber. Next base: position 1,856,934 of record NW_004624896.1, on the reverse strand, counting down.
TTCTTCAGTTTTAGAAAATCCTTAGCCATTGTTATTTCAATTTCTGGCTCTGGCCCATTACTCTGCTTTCTTTTTCAGACTTCAAATACTTGCATGGTTGATTTCTTCCATTGTTTGTTCTGTCTTCAGGTCTTAGTGATTAATTCTATGATTAATTCAAGAAAAGTTGTAAGCTATATCCTACTTCAGTGTTACTTTACTCAACTGTATCCAATCTGCTTGTTTTAATTATTTTTCTTCAATGCTAAGACAAAATATCCAACACCCAAAGTTAAAGGAAAAAGGTTTATTTTGGCTCACAGTCTGTAGAGGTTTCAGTCCATAGTCAGCTGGCTCCAAAGCAAGGGTGGCATGGCAGAGGGCATAAGAGGAGAAACAGTTCATGGGAGGCAAAAGGCAGGTAGGCAGCAAGTGGTGAAGCAGCAGCAGCAGCAAGCAACAATACTAGCCTTCTTTCTGTCCCTTGTGTTCTATCCAGGCTACATGGCCTTTGGGTGGGTATCACTCACACCCAGGGTGGGACACCCTTAATCCTACCAAGAACTATGCCAAACCAACCAGAGGACTAATTTAGTAATCACATACCCTTGATCCTATCCTCATACATTTAATCCCAGCATCACACACTCTAGATGCAGACACTTCTAAAAAGCCTCACCTACGACTGTATGAGGCTTTTGGGGGCCATGCAGACACAAGCCACAACACTGCTATCAAACTTATCCACTGAGTTCTTAATTTTGATTTTCTATTTTATTAGTTCTAGCATTTTTGTATATAATTTAGTTTCCTCAAAAAGTTAAAATGTAGTAAAGATAATTGATAAAAAATTTAACAATGTATCTGAAAATAAAGATAATTTCTAAAATTCCATTGCTTAAATTCCCTGTGATCTCTTTCTATTGTCTACTATGTATTTTGGCTTCAATAATACTGCTATTTTCTCCATGTATATCTGGTCATTTCTTCTTACATAAGAAATAAAAAGAATCAATTTGTGCCTTTTATTTGTATTTCTTGTATAGTTATTGGTGTTCAGCATCTTTTCATGTGTTTATTGACCATCTGTATGTCATTTTTACTGAAACACTTATTCCAATATTAGTATTTTAAACTTTTAAAAAATGTTTTAGTGTTTTAAAGTGCATTCTAGATATTAGTCCTTTGATTATATGGCTTGTAAACATTGGCTTTTGTTCTACGCATCTTATTTTCACTTTTTAATGGTAATTTTTGAGGTGCAACCGAGGGGTCAAGATAAGTCAATGGCAGAATGAATAATCTTTTTAACAAAAATAAGCTTTAATTCTTACCTCACACAATATCCAAAATTTAATGTAATTTAGTGTACGTTTGCTTGTAAAAGCTAATGATTTAAAGCTTCAATAAGTAAATGAGGATAAAATTTTTACCTTGAGATAAGATTACTTATCATAAAGTACACTAATCACTAATCATCAAGGAAAAACGTAATAACCCCGAATTAATAACTTCTGGTCCTTAAAAGATACTAGTAAAGATTGCTTTACTTGATTGCTCTACTTAAATGGCTAACAGTACTAAGTGGGACAACTGGAACTTTCACACTCCTCTGGCGTGAGTGTAAACTAGTGTCACCTTGCAAAATCGTGGGGCAATTTCCTATAAGACTAAGTACACCTGTATGTAAGAGCAAATAATCTTGCTCTCAGGAGTTTACCAAAGAGAACTGCAAAATAATGCCCATGCAAAGACTCATGCATGCATCTCATTTCAGTTTTAGTCTTCAGACTTAAAACTGGAAAAAACCCAACTCTCTATCAACTATAAAGTGGTCAACAAGTTGGATTATATCTATGCTAAAGAACAGTATTCAGCAATAAAAAGGGAATTGATTACTTCTACAAGCAGTTACATGACAAATCTTAAAAACAATAAAGCTAGTGGCAAAAAAGCCAAGTTCAAAATACTTTACATTTATGGGTCTAGTTATCTAAAATTCTAAGACAGGAAGAATTAACCTGTGGAAATAGAAGTAAAACTGACAATAAATAATAAATAAATAACTCTATCTAAAGAAAAACATTGTTTTCTTTTCATGTAATAGTCAACTATTATGAGAAAAACTTAAACCATTTTTTAGATAATTAAGTTTAAATTTTTACAACTATCTTAATGAAAGCTTTTCAATGAAACTCACTAAGAGGATTAAGCATTTCCTACACTATGTTCTGTTCATAGATAGGCAAATTGCTTTTGTGCAGATACCGACTATAGCCCTCTGGGTGTCCAACTCCACTGGACCAACTCTTCAGGACTTACAGCCTAATCCCCCATCACCTGCTCATTTCTTTGGACTTTGCACTGCTTTGCTTATTTGTGGGGTGGCCAGGAGGATTACTGCAGCTGGGGGCAACTGTGGAGTTGCTTTTGCAATGCTCCAGTAGAATCTAGAGGCACAGGAATTATGCTGACTCCCTGAGATTTCCTAGCAGACTGCTTAGTTATGCACCCCTTCTTGGTTCTCTCCCTTTCTTTGCCTCCCTCCTCCCTTCTCTAGTGGAGTCTCTAGAAAACTATTTCTCTCGTGTCCCCAAAACTACAGTACTTACATGTGTCTTGGGGTTTGATCCTGGATGAACCTAAACTAAGGCATCAGTTCACACCACGATGATCTATAAATTCAGTGTCATCCCCACTACAATACCGTGTGTGTGTGTGCGTGTGTGCGCGCGCACGTGTGTGTGTGTGTGTGTGCGTGCGCACGTGTGTGTGTGTAAACCAACAAGATGTTTTATATTATAAGAACTCTGGAACTCTGTCAGGTTCACCAGTAACAAGTAGACCCCGAAACAAGTATTGAAGTAGAAGCGAATATTTTAGGAAGTGATCCTGGAAAAACCAGTAGGAAGTGGAAATGAAGTAGAAGGTTCAGTAGGGAGGAGCTAAATTAAAGGTACAATATCAAACACAATTGTTTTTGGAAGCAATAGTAGCTCAGTCCAGGAGGACTGTTTAGAAACAGCATGGACCATATGGAATTATGAGCCGTGAGGTGGAGGACTGATGCTTTAGTGTCAGTCAATTCACAGGAAGACAACCCTTGGAGGATATGCCCTTGCTGTCACTGTGGCCCTCACAGGTGCAGGCAGGGTGACGGGCTCTTGCAGCCCCTGAGCCAGTTCAGTGCCACAGTCAGAGAGAGTGTGCGCCTGGAGGACTGGAAGCAGGGGAGTGTGCACAGCATTCGGAGGACAGGTGGTTAGAGGACAGGTGCATTCTCCTTGGGATCTGCCACTGACCATGACCCAGTGCTAATCCCAGAACCACTCACATCACACAGCTGCTCTCAAGCTACTGACAAAATGTGCAGAGCTGTCAGGAGGAACTTCCAGGAGAAGATGTGTTTCTAAAGGAGGAGTCATCAACTAGAACTGCTGCTGGGAACAGCCATGAACAACTGCTGACAGACGCCTCTCCCGGGGTCTTCCTTCCCTGCACATCTGATGACGCACTGTCCCACAGACCCTGCTCTGTCCCGAGGTGCAGTAGCAGATGTATCAGAGGCTGTGGCCCTGGCTTTTGGTGAAGTTGTGACTTAATGGCATGTCTACTTTGAGTCTTGATCATGTCACTTAAAAAAACTAAGCTCAACTATTTTTTAGGCTAAAGAGGATAACATCACAGCATGTCTTATTTACTTGCACCTGGGAAATACTGAGTTTTGGAGGGGGGTATTTTGATCTTTTAAAAATGGAAGGGTTGGGCAAATGCAAATTGAGCAAATCTTGCTTCACATGTCTGTGCCACATGTTGGTGGTTCTCATGACATTCCAGACATTTTTATCATTGCGAGATCTGGCATGGTGATCGTGGTTAGGGACCTTTGTCTTGTGAGGCAGGAACCACTCTCAAACCAGACTGTTAGCCTAACTGACAGCTGTGTGTGATCTGCCTACTCCACTATGCAGCTGTACCCTTCTCTTCTCTGCTTGGACATCCCTATCCTTGAGACACAGCAGTGTTAGAAACAGGCCAGTTAAGGGTGTCTGAGTGTTCAGGTGAAAGGAAGCACTGCAGGTTTCTCATATCAAGACAACATCTGGAAATGATTAAGCTTAATAAGGAAGACATGTTGAAAGACAGGCTGAAAGGTCAGACCTTGCACCATGAGGTCTTGTTGCACACACAAAGGAATAGTTTTGAAGACAATTAAGAGTGCTACTCTAGTGAATACTCAAATGATAAAAATAATGATAAGAAAAACAAACATAAGCACATATGGAAAAAGTTTACTGGTCTACATAGAAGCTCCAACCATCCACAACATTTTCTCAAGCCAAAGTCTAATCCAGAGAAAAATCCCAAATCACTTCAGTTCTACAGGGGCACGGAAGCTGTAGAGGAAAAATTTGAAGCTAGCAGAGGTCTCATGAGATTTAAGGAAAGAAGCCATCTCCCTAACATCAAAGTGTAGGAGGAGCAGCAAGTGCTGATGTAGAAGCTGCTATAAATTATTCCCCGAAGATTCTACTAAGATAATTGAGGAAGGGGCTACACTCAATCTCAGGTTTTTCAATGTAGACAAAACAACCTTATACTGGAAGAAGATGGCATCTAAGGCTTCACAGCTCCTGAAGAAAAGTCAATGCCTGGCCTTGAAGTTTCAAAGAGCAGACTGACTCTCCTGTTAGAGAAATTAATAAAATAATTTCAGGCTGAAGCCCATGCTCATTTATCATTCCAAGGAATTTTACGTGCCTCAATAATTATGCTAAATCTACTCTGGCAGCTCTCTAAAAATGGAATAAAGCCTAGATTGCAGTACATGTGTTCACAACACAGCTTAGTGAATATTTTAAGTCCACTGTTGAGACCTGTTGCTCAGAGAAAAGATTCATTTGGACATATTACTTACTGCTCACTGATATGCACTGGTTGACCACCCACAAGCTCATGCCTGCTAAGAGGACATCCATTCTGTAGCTCACGGATTAAGGCGCTATTGCACTTTTAAGTTTCTGTTATACTATATCTAAGAAATTCATCTTATAAGATTATAGCTGCATAGATAGTGATTCCTCTGATCTTGGCAAAGACAATCTAGATGCCACCAAAAGCACTGGTGATTCATGAGAGAAGGTCAAAATACCAATATTAACAGATCAGAAGTTGACTCAAACCCTCATGATGACTTTGAAGGACTCAATAATTCAGCGGAGGACCCAAATACAGATGTGATGGAAACAGCGAGAGAACTGGAATTAAAAATGGAGGCTGAAGATTGACTCAGCTGTTACAATCTCACGCTGAAACTAATGGGCAAGAAGTTGCTTCAGAAAGTGGTTTCTTGAAATGGATCCTAAAACCAGCAAAGGTACTCTGAGTATTGTTGAGATAACAATAAAGGAATTAGAATAGTGCACAAATATTAGTTGATTGATTAACTAATTGCTTAGCTGATAAAGCAGAGGCACAGTTTGAGATGATTCCAACTTAGAATGAAGTTCTCCTGTAGGTAATATGCTATCAAAGAGTATCAATGCTACAAAGAAATGATTCATGAAGAGTCACTTGATGTGACAAACTTCACTGTCTTATTTAAGAAATTGCCACAGCCACCCTAATGTTCAGCAACCATCATCAAGATGCACGCAAGACCCTCTGCCACACAAAGACTATAACTCACTGAAGATTCAGATGATCGCATTTTTCAGCAATAAAGTATTCTTCAGTTAAGGTATTTATATTTTCCAGGCAAGAAAATAAATCCCCCTTCAGAAGATGGTGGTTTGATGGCAGAATTTTAATCCCTTGACTAATGATTGTGAGGTTGGTAAACCCGTGAAAAGTGGATTGCAGCAGTCCTGTCTCATCATAACCCCCAGGTCTCCTCCTTCAGGTGACTGTGAAGGACAGGTGGGCACTCACCCCTTCTCCCCCAAAGTACCTTGCTAATAAGCACAGGGCAGAAAGAGGGAAGAACGGCTGACTTTAAATTCTTTTGCAATTTTTAAGTTAGCTTGGTTGGAACTGAGCTGAATCTCCAGCCCCTTTTTGCAATTTTGAACAGAGTCTCGCTAAAATGCTAAGTCATGCAGGCTGGGCCCGAATTTGTGGTCTTCCTCCCCTGCCTCTCATAGCGCGGTATTATGGGCCTGTGGCTCTACACCCAGCTCACGATCAAGCCCAGGGCCTTGTACGTGCTAGGCCAGTGCTCTACCAGAGCCACCTCCCTAGCCCCTGGGAAAGGTTTCTGATCCCATAACTAAGATTTATATGGTTTTGATTAAAACTTTCTTTGGTTCTATTTTATAACTATTTGGAAAGCAAAAGAATGGAAATACACCTATGCAGAATACATTGTTTTTACTCTAAGTTTTCTGAGTAATGTGAACTGAAAGAAAAATGGAACATGAGCAAGCCCACCTAACATGAAAAAATTTATCAAAGATAGCCAAGATTAAAGCTGGAAACCTGAGGTGATCCAGAGTCACTGCACTAGCCACCCTGAAGAAGTAACTTTGTACTAATTTTCTACTGTTGCCATAACAAAGAATTACAGACTAAGGGGACTGAAAAACAATGCTATTTTCTCACTGCTCTGGGGCCTGAAATACTGAGATCAGGAGGTGGGCAGTACTGGTTTCTTCTGAGGTTTCCTCCTTGACTTAGAGGTGGCCCCGTCCTCTGTGTCATTACGAGGTCTTCCTTGCGTGTGCGTGTGTCTTAATGTTCTCTTCTTACAAGGACACTAATTCTTTTGGGTTACAGCCTAAACTTACAACCTCATTTAACTAAAATCACCTCTTCAAAGGGCATACCTCCCAACACAGTCACAGGCTGAAGCACTGAAGGGATTTGAACTTTGATGTATGAATTTGGAGGCAGGCACAAGTCAACACTCAACAGACTTCCTGTGGGGAGGGCCAGGCTCTGGCCAGTGCAGAAGGCACTGTCCTTGGCAGCACACAGGAAAGCCTCATGGCTCTGATGTTTGACAACTCTTCCTTGTTTTGATGTGCTGACCCACTGGCACCATGCAGTCTAGCCCTTAAATGATTGCATTTATGAAGTATTTCCCGATATTTGTCTGAAATATAAAAAAAATTAGGATTTAGAGCCTCACCGTTTCCATCTCTCTGTATAAAGGAGCCATGCTGCAGAAAAGGAGACTGAGAGAAATGATTGTGATGGTTCTTGGAGGAGGAAGAAAACTAAAAGCTAAGGAAAGGCTAACTCAGTTGACTCCCACAGTGCACTTTGTGTGAGAGAACTACATGCCTGGTCTAGCTTCTAGGATGTCTGGGTGTGTCCAGGACAGCTTGACGAGATACCTGGATTAGGATATATGTGTTGGCTTCTGTTAGTGAATTCTTTTCCCCAGTGGTATGCCATCAGGAAAAGCAAAGCTGCAGCATCTGGATTCACACGTGTGAGACAGTGTGTGCATGAGTGTGCTCCATTGCTCGTGTGGGCCACCTTTAACCACCTCCTTGATATTCCCTTTGTATGGGCCACCTTTCTGAAAGGAGCACCTTGGTGTGGAGCATGCACCGGACAGTGATGGTCATGACTCACTGTGATATAAAGGAAAGCTGACCTTGCTGAGTCCATCTTTGGGAGAAAACGCTGAAGTGGGCGTCCTGCCTCGCCCATTAGCTGTGAGCTCCCTCAAGACTGAAAAGCAATCACTCATTGCCCATGGGGCTCTGTGTCATGTTGGGGAGAATCAATGGGGAGTGAGTTTTCCTGGCCTGGCCTTGGTTGTGTGGGCTTCACCCCTTGGTCCAAGATTTTTGCAAGTGCAATTTGAACCATTTCTTTTTAAAAACTGGGGTCTGTGGCAAAGCAATTTATAAAATGCTACAATTATGCTCTCTGCCTGACCTTCACAGATGGTGTGAACGTAGTAGTCCTCCCTTATCTGAGACTTTGCTTTCTGGGGTTTCAGTTACAATCAAGCTTAGTCTAAACGTATTAAATGCCAACTTTCAGAAATAAACAATACGTAATCTGTAACTGTGTACCATTCTGAATCATGTGACGAAGTCTTGCACCAGCCCACCCAGATGGTGGTTCATGCCTTTGTGTGAATGTGCACCCTGCCTCCTCTTGGTCATTTAGTGGTTATCTTGATTATCAGGGCAACTGCTGCAGTATCCAAATGCTTGTGTGCAACTGGGTGCTATTTTATTTAAATATAGTCCCAAGGTTCAAAGGTGATGATGTTGTCAACTCTTCCATACCAAGGGAAGTCATAAAGTGCTTTCTTTATGTGAAAAAATGGACATCTGTAATAGCTATGTACATATAGAGAAAAACATACTGTAGTTTGGTACTAGCTGTGTTTTTCAGCCATCTACTTGGAGTCTTGGAATGGATGCCCCATGTATAAGGGAGGTCTACTAAACCTGCAGTAGCAAATTTTCTTGCAATGTGTTAATCGTGTGGTTTCCACACATGGTCACAAATTTTAAAAACATTAAAGCGGAGAATGTCTTATGGGAACCACTGTTGGAAACTGTGTGGTCATGGCTGCTTTCTCCCAGGAAGTCCCAAGCAGACAAAGGAATACAGCCATCGGTGGCCATGACTGTCCTGGGCCCCGGACTTTTACCTGTCCCTGTCATAGTCAGGAGACTCCCAGAATTTTCCAGGTCAGGTTTTGGTACTCCTCAGAATGAATGAAATAAAAGGCAGGTTCTTTAGGAAATTGTCTTCTGATGCCAGGAGGTATGATTTATTACAGCTTTTCCTCAGAGAATCCATTGTGAATAGATGATTGCTTTGCACTTGGAAGTTCAAGGACATGGAATTTAGGAATCTTTTCAGGGCTGCTTTCCCACACAGCATGAAGAAAGAAGATTGTCTTATAAGACACTCTGTAACTTACTTGCTAAATCTAGAGCACAACAATGAAATACCTGCCATATAGCTTATAAGGATCAATAACTTAACACGATAAACTCAGATTCAAGCCTACCATGATTGCAGGAAACTGACATTGTACAAATATTTTAAAGTTTCCCATTCCACTGAAAAGGAAAATTGCAGCAAAATTTCAAAAACCACGCAAAGTGATACTTGAAAGAAATGCTGAAAAGAAATTAGAAGTATCTATCTACCCTGTTTTTATATACCTTGTACCATGATTTAAAAACCCCTAGTCTTTCTTACTCAATTGGCTTTCTAAGGTGGGCTTTTGGGGTGGGGAGGGTGGTATATGCTGGACTGAAATGGTAGGTAGAAAAGAACCCGGTGACAAGCGGCAGCTTAAAGGCTAAGTCTCTTACACAAGGGCAGAGAGACCTAATCTCATGGCTTTGCTGCAGTAGAAGTGTATGTTTTGCTCTATGACTTTGCAGTCTCCACTGTCACTTCTACTTTCTAATGACTTTAAGTTATAGAATAATTAATTGGATAATTATGGTCTGGTCCTGACCATATTACATTTCTATTTTCTTTACAGAGTAGCTCTGCATCCATCCTTGCTTTGGGCGACATAATGGATCTCTCTTCTCAGCTTCTTTTACTGTAATGTAAAAAATAATATTAAAAATGCCTACGCCTTGCATTTGAAATGAAGATTAGGTGATAATGAATGTTAAGTGAGTTTGGTCATGCCTGGCACAAGAAAAGCCCTGTATCAACATTTCTGTTGTATTAACACATATTGGCTTGGGTCTGTTAGTATCTAGCAAAGAGAAGTCACACCAACAGATGGGTTTTGATACTTCTGATGGAATAAACTGTATTCCCGTGCAGATGGTGTAGCTTGGGATGAGCATTAGCAAAAAGGAATCATGGAGCCAGAAGGCGAGCTTGGGAGAAAGAGCTACACTAATGACAACCTCAAACACACATGTGAACCTCGGGGGTCATGAAATTCTTCCTGGATAGGAGCGGTTTCTTAAACATAGAGATGATGGCTGGATAGTATCTTCCACTGTTTATTTGTTCCCATTTGTAATGTTGGGAGGTCTTTGATGGTTAGTTTTTCAGATAAAGAAGGCATTAATCCATCAGGAAACGTGCAGAGAAATGCTTGTGATTGTTGGGAATGGAGGAAAGGGTGGGCTGACATGGTGTCCTAAGAGATCTTCATTTTGGAGCCCTGCAGTGTGAGGATGTTCAGAAAGGGGCTGATGATGAGAGAAGTGGGAGAGAAGGAGACGGTCTGGTCACAGAGATGTTCACACAGTTAACAGACCTGCAATACTTACACACAGCAAGATTCTTGTGCGTCATGTGACTGAATGAAGTAGGGTATGAAGTCATGCCCCTGGTGTCTGATCAGAAACACAAAGAACATGGGGATCAGAGTAAGGTCTGGGATTACAGTGCTGCCATCAAGTAAATTTAGCAATCTGGAAGTAGGAAATGGGAGATCCCAAATTCAGCTTGTCATTGCAGAGAGTGAATGTGACTGCAGATATGAAGGCCGGAACTGCTGTGTACTGTGTCTGCTCTCTTAAGGAAGACCATGCTGAAGACTAGGGTCAGCACAGGGTGAGTCCTACAGCCACTGCCCATCCAATACTGTCCAATTTCTGACAGCATCGTGAACCCCAATATGAGCACCCAGTCCAGTGATAATACTGCTTTCAGGGTCAATCCACAAATACTTATTACCTTGGTACACTCACTCTAACAGACTGAAAGTGTTTGCCAGGAAATCTATGTAGGGAATGACTTTGAGGTCACACTGTATGCCATCGGACCACAGTGTGACTATCAACATCAGTCTTTGGTAAGATTATCTACATTTTGATTTCTTATTTCAAACAGTATACCATCTCCTAGGAAATGAGTTATAAAGCATTGGTCCAATATAATCATATAATTGAATGTTTTCAGTGATACTTTTCTCTAGTACCATCCACCCCCTTCAGCCCTTCTTTGTCTAGCTTTACTTGTTATTCACAAAATGCAATTTTTTTCTCAGTCTGTCCTGAGCCTGTCCTCTAGTGCTTCACACCCTGAGGCCCTGGCTTGGAGAAGGATTGTGACTCATCTCCTGTTTGGATGAGTGAGTTCTTGTTGGCTCTGAGATCAGCTAAGAGGGAATGAAGGCAGCTGGTTCTGATCCTGGAGGAGGGCCCTTTCATTAGGATCAGGAGAGAGAGATAACAAGTACAAATAGGCTTTTCCTGTTTACCTTTACCCTTGGCATATTTAGATCTTCCTGGGTCTTCTCCAGCAGATTCTGTGTGCATTCTGAACGTGCTCTGAGCATTTAGTCTGTAATTCTAGCACTCAGCTTGGAAGCACTCCCTCCTGCCTGGAACAGCAGCAGCCACCAGGGAGAACACAGACACATGGCTCTTCCAGGTGAGGCCTTGGAAGCTGCTGAGCAGACTAAGCTAAGCACTCTGGCTGGTATTAAGGACCAGTAGTTATAGAAAGTTTTAACATGCAGACGATGCATTTTAAGGTTCGATAGTGAATACAGATGCTTTTGACTTATGATGAGGTTAGATTCCGATAAATCCATTATAAGTTGAACCTGTCACAGATCAAAAATGCATTGAATACCTAATCTCCTGGACACCATAGCTTAGCCACACAGTACACTGAAGTGCTAGTTATTTCCCATGCACTCATGTGGCCATGGTTCACTACCACTGGCCAGCTCATAGGAGTGTCACACTGTGTTTCACTACAGAAGGAAAAGATCCAAATTCGCAATTCAAGGCATGATTTCTGCTAAATGTGTATAGCTTTTGCACCATGTTAAAGTTGAAAAGTCATACGTTGAGCCATCCTAAGTTGAGGACTGTCTGTATTTTGAGAAAAGTGCAGTGCGCTGCTTTCTGTTGTGATTCATCTTCTGGAAGTTGTTCCAAGCAGAAGTACAGCTGGAGAGGCAGGGGTAGGCTGCTCAGCAGTCACCTGCCTGAGGGTGGCAGTGGCATGTGCAGATGTGTTTTCACATGCATAGGCCTGTTCAGACCAAAGTGGTATCCTGCCTCCTCCAAAGGAGACATGGGCGACTATGCCAGCGCTGGATCCACTGTGAGACCCCAAGTTGATTCTGACTTCACAGGTAATATAGGCTTTCCATGCCATCTTTAAGATATTGAGCACAGGAGTTCAAAATGTTCTTTAGTTTTCATAAAAAGGCTTAGCCAAAATATAAAATATGCATAAAATTATTAACAAGCAGCTTCAAATGCAGCTGTTGAGCAAGCACTGAACAGGTATCCAGAGAGCAATAAGTTTATTAGAAGTAAAGAATTCAAGTTCAGTTAAACAATTCCATCAGAATTTTCAGCTCAGTAGAATCTGAATGGCTTTGACTCAGTGTACCAACCTGGGTGACAGATGCCTCCGTCAGTGGTGTGTCTCAGGGCCCTCACTGTGGGGTCACCCACAGCTGGGCCTCTTTCCTGCTCTGCCCTTACAGTTCTCCCAGGCAGCTGCCAGGCACAGTCTCACCCTGACTGTGGCAGGTGCACTGTGCTCTGTTAGGCACCCATCCTACGGTTTCGTAGGCTGCATGGCAGAGACCAGGGACAACCTTTTCATGTTGCATGTCTAGTTTTTGCTGTGGGCCTAGACACAATGAATACTGTACAAATGTTTGCAAAGCAAAGGAATGAGTGGAACAAAATGCTTCTATTGGAAGTGAAAAGTGGAGTGAGGCTTAGAGGAAAGCTGAAAGTAGAAAAACATTTAAAAAGTAACAGGAGGCTATTTTCCTCCATTTTTAAGTCAGGTAGAATTCCAATCACTCTATTTCTCAGAAAATAAAGGAAATGTCTGCGTCTACCCAAAAATCCAGTAGAAAATAAAACTGACTTTATTTTATTAGCCTGAGACACATTTAGAGGTTGTGTTCAGTAACGTGGAAACATATACCCTATTTTGCCTTATAAACCAGATAAATTGGGTCATCTGAGCAGATTCAATTAAGTTTTGACTTTTCTTTCAAAATTTCAGGCAACTGCTATTTTAAAAGTCTACTGTTTGTGTGTGTGTGTGTAACAAATTAAAAAGATGTTTGGAGATAAGCCATATTTAGATAAATAAACAGAATAAACAAAGAGAACATTGAAACCAATACCATTGCTGATACCCCAATGAGGCTGTAACTGGCCCCTCCTCTAGTGCCCCCCATACTGTCTCTGTCTTCTCTGCTCCCCCTCTTGTTCCGGCCAGTCCAAGCTGGGAGCCCAGCCTTGGTCCTGGTCCCTCTGATCTGCACTGAGGGCTGCCTTCAATCCCATGGCTTTAAATACTAAGGACCCATTGATGATTCTTACATTTACCTCTCACTGAGACCCTTCCAGCCCTGCAGGTCTCCCTGGCCAGGGGATGGTGCAGAGGCATGAAGCCTGCAGATCTGGACTCCAACCTGGTCTCGACTTAGAATAATCACTTACTTTAGTTGGCCTAGGTGGGCTCTTCAAGATTATAAACTTAAAGCACTCAAAAGACATAGGGTGAAAACACAGCAGCATAAAATTCCATGCTCCATGTACGCCCTTTATTCACTCCACATGCACTCATGTATCTACTGAACATCTTTATTCCAGTGAGGAGAGACAGATGATAAATATACAGCTTGTATCCAGAGGTGGTGGACAGCTCAAGTCCCAGAAGAGGGGCTAAAATACTGTGGCTGCAGACAAAGTCTGGCCCTCACCCATTTTTGAGAAATACTGCAATGCACATTTACTTATTGTTTATGCTCTTGAATGACAAGAGTTGATTAGCTGTAAGAGAGAGAGCCTATCTACCCCTTCTCCAAAACTAAAATACTTGCTATTTTGCCCTTAACTAAAGAAGCCCACCAAACTCTACTACAGAGAAAAATAGAGTGGATGGAAGGAAGCAGGAAGGAAGCTGAAATTAATGTGCAAGTGGACACGGAGAGGACTCTCAGCTGGACTTCAGATACTCCCCCAAGGAGGGATGGTGTATGAGAGGAGGCAGGAGGATTGCCCTGCACCTGCTATCTGGCCAGGTGTCTGGCACCCTCACTGACATCTGACACTGGCTCTGACGGGTAAGTGAGGTCTGTTGTTATTTCCACAGACTTATACTTCAGTTTGTTAAGCTGTATCATCTGCTGTCATTTGTTTTCACTTTAAGAAATATTCTACATGAATAAGATCATTCTCCACTCTGGATTTGCTAGTTATCATTCACTGTCTAGTTTATCATGAGTTGTTCTGTTTGCTAGTTACATATAAAACGTATTATATATTATGAGTTATTTCATGTAAATGATGGTGCACTTTTTCAAATCCATCACTGTTCATGGCATATTATAAAGGTTAAAAAAGGCTAACAAGATGAATCTCAGGCAATAGTATAAGACAGACCTTCTTGGATAACATGCTTTTACTCTGTGCTTGAATTCTACTGGTACTCAAATGAGAAGTTATTTCTTATCATTTTATCTAACACAATGATTGTCTGTAAGTGCTCACTGTCCCCATCTTTTCCACAGCCACAAATACAAATTTAAGCCACTCTCAATGACTCTGCTGCTCCCATCTGCATAAATATGCTCTGCATTATTCTGCTTAGAATGTGTATGAACTATGGTGTCATAGGAGGAATTTTCATGCTCATTTAGTCAAGCCAAAAATCAACTGCATGCAATTTGCTACACAAATGTATTTCTTGGGTCAGATCACAGCAGCACTGAATGGATGACTAATGAAGAAAAATACTATAAATAGAAAGGCTCAGATAAAGTCCTACAGAGACTGTGCCACTGAATCACTTGGCAGAAAATAAACATTTGCTAAAAATTATTAATCTCAGTATTTTTGTGTTATACAGAAGGAACAGGTCAGCTTAAAATTCATCCATTTAAAGAAGTTTGGGAGTCTGGCAATTGACTTATTATCACTGTTCTTTAGTAAGCTCTGAATCAGCATCTGCAGACACAGGGAGCATCTGAGGATTTCTATACTCCCTACCTTGTTCTGTTCAGTAACTACTTTCCATAGTGACAGGATAGAGTTTTGCCATACAAGATACAACCAAACCTATGCAATGGTACTACTAAAATCAGAGAGGGCTACACAGCTCCTGTTGAATTGGGGATCATTTTGAGAGATTAATTAATTAATTAGATTTAAATGTAATCATTAGAGAGGGAAATCTTTCAGAATGATAGGGTAAGGACTGAAAATCCACTCTCACTTATATTCTTATCTTTAAAGATAAGAACATTGGCAAAAACAATGAAAGTGAACCTTTCAGAACTCTGGGTATTAACTAAGGCTTGCACCAACCCGAGGAGACCATATGCAAACAAATCCTTGAAGATCAGTAAGAAGAGAGAGCTTTGTGGTGAGTCTCCCCAGATCTCTGTAGCCTCATCTCAAGAGCTTCCCAAACACATGCATTGTGAAAGCTGCAGCTTAGCAGGAGGAACATGGCTGGGACTCGCTGGGAGGTCACCACTAAGCCCTAACCCAGAGGACTGTCACTGCTTAACTGGGAGTCCCGGGAGAGTGTGGATGGCCCCCAAGTGTGCCACACCCAATCCCTGGAACCTGTGCTTATGCTGCATTGAACGTCAGGATGGCTTCACGGTGGTGTGGAAGGCTCTCAGCGAGGACAATGCCCTGGCTCTGTGGACGCTGAAATAGGGAGGCAAGCAGGCCATATGGAGAAGGTGCAGTGAGGCTGGTGTGGCAGAGCAATGTAGACAGCTTCTGGGCGCAGGGGAAGCCGGGGACAGGATCAGGGGCACAACACAATGAGAGAAAGCTCTGCTTCCACCACAGTAAGGCCTATTCTAGACTCCTGTCTACCAGAACCATAAGGCAACAAATTTCTTTCAAATAACTAAGCTTTTGGTAGTTTGTTATAGCAGCAATGGGAAACTTGCCAAGTTTTGGTATCTAGAAATGGAGTTCTGGCTTTGGGAAGTAGGTAGAGGAACATTTTGAGGACCATGACAGAAAAAGCTTAGAGTTTCCTAAAAGATGTAAGTAGAAATGTAACGACCATACCAACTGTTATTGGGGTCTCTGAGGAAGTGGGAAGCATGATAGGAAACACCTATTTCATGTTAGAAAATACTTAAATTATCACGGACATACTGTTGGTAGAAGTATTGGTGGTGAGGACTCAGAAGGAAAAATATAATGTATTTTTAAAAGAGGAGAAAAAGGATTTCTCGTTATACAGTGCAAGGAAGCTGAATAAAATTATATTTCAGAATTACCTAGAACCAGGGCTTGTAAACAAGAAATTGTATATTTAGGTAAGGAGATTTCCATGCAAAGTACTGAAGGGAAAGTCTGTCTTTTTCTTGCTGCTAACAGTAAAATGGGAAAGGAGCATGAGAGAGAGAGAGAGAAAGAGAGAGAGAGAGGCACAGACACAGAGAGAGACTGAGATTGAAGAAAACTGCTAAACAAAAAGACACCAGGATTTCATGATATGAAAATTTCTCTGCATGTTTAGATTGTAAAAGATGCTAAATTTAGGAAATTTACTGTCAAGAAAGTGTGTTCTGTAGAAAAAACAAAAACTATGATCAAGTTACTTTCTGAACCTTCTAAGAATCAAAGGTAGACTATTTAATCACACTGGGGGTCTTTGTGAAGCAATGATTTGAATTCACACAAAGAAGCACAGAACACCAGAGAAGTAACCACAGGGGTAAAATCCGTGACAGCAGAAATGTGTCTTGTTTGAAACATTTTTCTTCACCTATCTTAAAGGGCAACTGCATAAATCAATAATTATATAAATAAATGTGTTTATAGACTTATAATGTATAGGTAAGAATTTGTATAAAGTTAATATCATGAAGATGGTTTTAGGGAAAAAGCTATATTGAAATAATGTTTTTATACACCATTGAAATTAACACTGCATTCACTGGAATTATATTGTTTTAAATAAGATGTCAATCAGCCTAACAGATACAGATTTATAAAACACCAGCAAACAAGAAACTGCATCGCCTCTGAAGTACACATGGCGAATTCTCCAAATTAAGTCACAGAAAAGCCCACAAAATAAACCTCCATAAATTTAAAATTATGCAAAATATATTCTCAAAGATTAATAACAGAAGTAAATTTGGGAAATTCACTAATATGTGAGAATTAAACAACATACACCTAAATATATAAAAATGTCAAGGAAGGAGGTGAGTCAGTCCCAGCACCCAGAAGGAAGCTCCCCCGCTGCCATTCCATGCTCCTAGGGCAGAAAAAGTGAGCCGCGCAGGCGCCAGAAGCACCCCCCCACCTCGCCCCCTGTGGAAATGAGAAGACACATAAACAAGCCTCAAAAACAGACTTCCGGATCACTTACAGCAACCCCAAAGGCAAACGAGATGGATACTCAACCACCTGGACTCTCTGAACTGGCAACAAAAGAGGATCTGGGAAAAATGAAATCAGAAATAATTACTCAAATAACAGCAAAGATTGTGCTCATAGTGCAAGACAAGATTAATAAATCTAGAGAGGACACATAAAAATATAGAGGATCTGA
>NW_004624896.1:1819527-1836916 GCF_000247695.1 Heterocephalus glaber | reverse complement strand
CTCCAGAGTTAGTTTCATTAATTTGTCTTCCAAGGTACTTCTTAGAAGTTGTCAAATTCATTTCAAAAAAGATTTTTGTACTATGCTTTCTATATCCTTTAAATTCTGTAAAATCTGTGGTAATGTCTTGTAGGTCTTGATATGTTAATTTTAAAAATGTGTAATTGATATCATGTAAAAGGAAGTAAAGGTCTAGGGGTGTGGGGGAGGTGGGAGGGGGAGAGGAAAGGGGAAAATATATGAGGAAGGGAAAAAATGGAAACGGGATCTTTGCAAGTGGGGAGGGGTGGAGGGGGTGAAGGGAGGGCAGGGAATGGGGAAAAAAATAAGAACCAAGAGACTCATGTAATGGTACTAGTTCCCAATGATGAATGTAACTATTTTATACCTAAAATGAACCAATAAACTTAATGGGGGGAAAAAAAAGTCAAGGAAGAAAAAAACAGGAGAAATAAGAAAATAGCTTGAAATGAGTGCCGCATGCTAGGTTGGGTTAATACAATGAAAATACATCATCAATAGAATAAAGAACAAAAAATAACATTGTCATCTGAATAGCTGCAGAAAAGCACTTAGCAAAACAAATATAAGTTCATGATAAAAGCAGTCAAAAATATGGAACAGGAAATAGCTTCTTCAAACTGATAAAATAGTCTAGAAAAACTCACAGCTAACAGCATATTGAATGGTGGAAAACTCCACTTGTATTTAAAATTGAACAGCAAATTTTATATACGGAAATTAAGCATGAGAATGAAATGAGACACCTGTATTGGACAGGGGTAAATAAAAAAAAATCTCTATTTACAGATATCATAATATATAGGCCAATAGTATAATATATAGAAATTATAGGAAGCCACAGAAAATCTATCAGAAATAATAAGGAAGTTCAATAAAGTTGCAGTGTACAAGATCAATATACAGAAATAAATTGTATTTCTGTATAGTAACAATGGAAAGCAATATGAAAGGGGAATTACACAAACAATTTCAGTTTTAAAACTCCAAGATGGCATTGTTCTGATACTGTTAATCCCATTCTAAAATTTATATGAGAATTCAAAGGACCCAGAATAGGTAAAACAATCTTGGAAAAAAGAACTTTGAAGACCTTGCATATCTCAACTCCAAATCTTAACTAAAAACTTCAGAAATTACACTTGTGTGCTACTGCCATAAGAGACACGGACACATGGAATAGAATTAAGAGTCAATAAGGAAACTCTCACTTGTGGTCAGCTAGTTGTGGGGAGGCTGCCAAGAAAATGAATCGGGGGAAAAAATGAATCGGGGGAAAGAATGTAGTGGTGTGACTTGCTTTTCTGATATGGTCTTGGTTCTCAATGGAAGACCTGCTCTTCATCCTAAAACACATATTTTAAGGGTTCACTGCTTAAGTCTTTAAAATTTCACAGAAGTTGAATTTGATAAGCTACTCCAGAAAATAGGATATCTATCTATCTATCTATCTATCTATCTATCTATCTATCTATAGATATATATATCTTCTTTTTTTTTTTGTACTGGGGCTCGAACTCAGGACCTTGAGCTTGCGAGGCAGGCGAGGTGAGATATAGCTTGATTTATGAAAATATTTGGGGACATATTTGCATGTAAAGGTTAGGAAAGGAGGAAATCAGAAGTAAATAAGTAAAGTTTCTTTTCCATCATATTGATGAGAAAATCCAATTTTGATGAGGTACTGAGTCCCTGCAGCAGGATCCAGTTTGTTCATGCAAGGGCTTCCTTTCGAAGCAGTTGAAGAAATGAGACCTGGACATAAAGCAGGAGTCTAAATCTTGTAAATGAAGTTTACTAGATATTGATCTGTGGCCGATCACTGAGATGCCTCATATTAATAACAATGGAAATAATATAAACACTGATTAGACACCTCCTCTGTTTCCGGCTGATGTGAAGCGATCTTTTTAGTGTACTTTTGCTTAAACCTCACGATAACCTTCTATAGAAGTACTGTCACCGCGGCGACAGTGTGGAGAACTGCCCCTCACAGACCCCTTTGTTAAAACCCCAGTACCCAGGTGGCCTTTCTGGGAGTGATGGGACTTCCAAACGGTGAGGGTGACCTATCCCTTAGGTCATTGAGGTGTGGGCCCTGGTCTCCTGCCCTTTCTCTCTGTCTTGTTTCCTGGTCATGAGTTGAGCACTTCATTCTATCATGTGCTCCCCACGGCTGCCATCCAACATGCACACCAGAGGTCCAAGGAAATAGATCTCCCAATCCTAGGACAGAAATCTCTGAAACTACGAGACAAGCTAAACTTTCTGTAAGTTAGTTATCAGGCATTTCGTCAGAGTGAGGAAGAGCGACCAATACACTGCCGCTTTCCCAGTGGCTTAGAAAAGGAAAATATCTGACTCAAAATACAGACTAACAGCCACGCTGCACTCTCTGTGCTCACCGTACGGAACTTGATACCGTGCTGTGGTGTGGAAGTGATTTGCCTCCCAAAGGCTCATGTCCTGGAGGCCTGGTCCCAGCGCCACGGTATTGAGAGGTGACGGGACCTTTGAGAAATGAGGCCAAACAGAAGGTGCTCGGGTTATGGTCACCGCGGAAGAGCAGAGCACGGCTGGTCTCGCGGAGAGGGCTGGGTCTTGCAGGAGGAGGTTAGTTCCGTGAGAGCAGGTTGCTACGAAAGGGTGATTCGGGTCCTTCCCACTCTCTAGTTCCTCTCTTCCCGTGGGACTGCTCGCTGTCACAATCACTCCCTTCGTGTGACGCCACTGCCATGTTGTGAAGCAATCAGATGCCACTGCCACAGTGTGTGGATTTTCAGCCACCAGAATCATGAGCTAAAAACCCCTCTTCTTTCTATATTATCCGAGAGCAGGTATTTTGTTATTGCTACATAAAAGAGACTCAGGTTCCTTATCTGCAAAATGGACAGGAGAATATATAATACAAATTACTTATTTAAATATCAAATACATTTGTATATAGAGTGAGTAAATGCAGTTAAATTAAGAAGCATTTACAATGATTGCACATTAAATATTAAAGGATTAAAACTCAATGACTACAAAATGCAATTACAAAAAGATGTTGTACACATCATAGTATAGATCTTATAGTGTGACAAGCATCTACTATCACATATTTGGATCATTTCCCAGAAAACGGAGGGTTGGAATAATAAAATTTTTATTTCTTTTGCAGATGGAGCCCAAACATCAGATGTTTGTTTGTCTTTCAGAGTTCTTAAAAGAATGTGATGCTTCAAAATGCTGATGGGACAGGCCTGACTCCAGATGGCCCTGGGAAAATCTATGGGGCCAAAAGGACAGAGTACTGCAAGCCACGCCCAGAGAAGTAGCAGGGGAGCCCAGAGGAAGGCTGTCTCCGGATGTATTTTCCATAACTTAGCACTTGTGTTCTGCACCGCTTGGTCTGGGTCGAGATTGTGCTCTGTGAGAGAGGTCTTCAGGTATAACTGAGTAATCGAGATCCGTATCCAAATTGGGAAAAACTCAACCTGTCCTCAAGGGTGACTATTTTATAATATCCGCCACTGCTGGTGTTGCCAGAGGCCAGGGCTTACTTATCAGAGATCTGTTAGCTTCCTCACACGTAGGTCAAGGTCATGGAAAAAAGTAAGCACTTTCCTCTTTGTTCAGCAAATACAAATGTCAAACATTGAATAAAAGAAGAAAACTGAGAGCAGAGTTACATTTAATTTACCAAAAATAGTTCATTTGAGGCCTAAGCTTTTATACCAATCTCACGACCACAATTTCATTCCATGACAAGAGAAAGTAAGACAAGAGCCTTTCAAATATCTCATTTTTCACTAACCTAGGAACAAATTGAGAGTTTCTAGACCAGGGAATAAACAGATTTTAGGCTTTATGTAACTACAAATTTCCCCTTCACTGACACTTACACCTACATAAAACTACCTTCACTTCTGACATTAACTGCAAGGTCAGGAATCCCCACATTCATAGTTCACAAGACAGACTGAAAAAACTCAGCCGAGCTACCAAGCTCAGGGTTACAGTTTATTACAGCAAACAGACACAGGCTAAAATCAGGCAAAGGAAGGAGCTGCATGGCAGGGGCCAGAGGCCGACAAGCACAAGGCTTCTTTCCAGTTGTATCTCTGTGGAGTGGGGAGGACAGAGTTTCCTTCTCTCAGCAATGATACAACTCTCTGGAAAGCTTACCTAAACCTTGATGTCCAGAGATCTTACTGGGGATTTTTCATGGAGATGTAGCTGCTCTTAGTCTCCAGCTTCTCTGGAGGTCAATCTGATACTTCATGGCCCCAAGGCTCATGTTATGGTCTGAAAGTGTCTTTCAAAATTCACATGGTGCAAGTTAATCATCACAGAGAGTATTAGGAGGTAGGGTGTTTAGGTTAGAGACTGGAACCCTTTCAAAAGAGGTGCAAGGGAGCTGCCTCCCTCCGTCTTTGCCCTTCTGCCTTCCACCATGTGAAGATGCAGCAACAAGACTCCATCTCGGGGGAGTATCGAGCAGATTTCTCGAGACATTGCGCCTTCTAACACCTTGGTCTTGAATTTCCCAGCCTTCACAACTGTGAGAAATAATCTGTTCTTTATACATTATTCAGCCTTGGGTATTTTGTTATATCAGTACAAATGACATAACTCCACAAGTTTGCTACTATCATTAATAGCATTTCATAGATAAGAAACTAGAGGTGTAAACACAGTAAAATATTTGCACAAATTTTCACAATTAATGAAATGTGGAGTCCAGATTTTTAAATCAGAAATTAAAAACATTCTTGTTTTCCTGCCTCCTGAAGTTTACTGCTAACTGATATAAATGATTCATTCCACTGTGATCACAGAGGCATAAAGAAAGAGTTCACAGAGCAAATCTGTCAGCCCTGTGCTTGTGGTCTCCAAGGAAAACTGAAACCACCCTTGAAGTGACCCGTGGCCGAGCCCTACGTGTGAGTCTCTGCAGGCTTTGTCATAGTAAGTAATGGTGTATTTTCCAAATGGGACACTGGGCCACGCTTTGGTGGTTGTCAGGTTCGCTTCGCACAGAAACAGGATAGATGACGCATGCCTGGGTTACTGTTTGGGTCTTGGAATAAGTCAGTGCAGGGACGGCCTGTCCTCATGGCCAGCCCTCACAAAAGCCCGCACCTGTATTCACTCTGGTTCCTGGGAGACCTTTCACTGTCAAGTGACAGTGCTCCTGTGCGACCCGACCCATCACAGAGAACACCCCGCCCGACCTCATGGGGCTCTGCTAAATGCGCACCTTTCCCTCCTGTTGCTCTTTTGCTGTGCCTTTCTACTATTACAAGTATAATCTGCCGCTTTTTCCTGTGAGTCTTTCCAGTGAATTAGCAAAGCTGGAGACTCGGTCTTGAGACTCTTCCAAGCAGAACTAAACTCGTGCCTGGCCTTCATAAAGTCACTGATTTCTGTCACACTACTGATTACAAGGTTGGACATTTAGTGCCTCACAAGAGAGAAGGCATGACTGACAAAAGCCACTGTGTGAGGATGCAAGGCAAGCTGAGCATGTTAGTGCCCTTGGAACACACATACAGATAGGTGGACAGACAGACAGAGACAGACTGATAGATGGAGTCTACCACCTATAGCATGAGTGTCCAACCTTCTGTCTTGCTTAGGTCACACTGAGTGAAGAGGAATTTTCTTGAGCCACATATAATATACATAATATAGTCAGTGTATATAAGAATGTAATTTTATTTTTATATTTTTATTATAGTATTAAAAGACAAACCCAAATTTAATAATATGAGAAAACTTAGATATCTGCTTAATAACAATACGTGTTTTATACTAACTAGGTTCTTAGTTGTACAATTAAAATGGGGAAAAATAGCTGCTGAACATGCAAGAATGAGCAAACACCAAAAAGAAGGACAAACATCAATAAGACTCTTAGCACATTCATTTACTGCACACAATTGTTTCTTCTTTTATGTAATTATCTGACACTGCTGCTTAAAACCTAAACATTTCATTTTATTTTGGCCATATAGTCTTGTCAAAGAAAATGTGAGAAACTATAAATGTAATCAAATGATCATGTTTGCATGTCTTTTGTAATTACCAATTTCTGACCATTGACCTCATTTGATAACTTTGGTAAGTTTATGAATGTATAATTGATAAATTAACGTGTATATATTTATACATGGATATAATATGTATGTTTTGATATATGTATAAATAACCTAATTAACATATCCATCACTTAACATAGTTTTATCTTTTTGTATATGATATTGATGAGTCTTAAAACCTAGTCTCTTGGCAAATTTCAAGTGTACAGTGCAGTTTTGCTAGCTAGAGTAACCATATTGTGTATTAGATCTCCAGGCCTTATCTTTTATAACTGACACTGTATTTTTTGACCAACATCTCCCCATTTCTCCTTCCCTCCAGCTTCTGGTTAATTATTCTACTCTCTGTTTCTATGAGTTTGATTTTTTGAGATATCATACACAAAAGAAGTCTGTAAGATGATACAGTATATATACAAGTCTGGCTTATTTCATTCATTTTTCTTTTGCCTGCCTTTTTTGTAGTGCTGTAGATTGGATTCAGGGTCATGCATATCTAGGCAATTGCTCTATCACTGAGCTACTGGCTGCAACTCTTTCCTATCCTCAATAAGTGAGATTTATCTTATTTTTAAAGAAATTAATCCTATCTTTTCACTTTGCTTCAGTAATTTAGCTGAAAATGTATTCAGAGGGAAACAGAAGGAATGTGAGGGAAGGAACACTCTAAGTAAAGAAAACTGGATTTATAAGACAGTATCTACCATCTATAGGATACTATGTTGAAGTAAAATATTGTTATTTCTTTTGTGAAAGAAAGGGTCATAAAACTGTACTTGATATTATTGATAGCCTTGGCATTTATATCTAAAACGATAACACCCTAATGTTTAACTGGAAAACAGATTATCCTTGGGAACTTTTTTAAAAAAAATCAAACACTTAAAATATGTGACTCTTGGAGTGTTTAACAATACATCAGGAACACTTTATTCTTCAAGTCTCTCCTATAAATTTTTGTCAACAAGTTTTCACCCTATTTGTCAGAAGTGAAATAACTTCACATATCACAATTCGAAATGCCAGTGATCAAAGTTCAGCATGGTATTTAACCATTCTTATGTCATATGGGTATGAAACGGCACTGAAACCTTGCTGCCTATCTGCTGACCATCTCTTCTTAACTTGAACGTCTATTTTCTCCTTCAGTGTAAATAATAACAGGGCCTGCCTTATAATTAAGGAAACTAGTTAAATTTGTCTGTGTGCAGCCATAATTTGGCTACAAAGGGATTAACTGAAACTTTAAACAACTTCAAACTATTTTGTGACCTCTCTTACCGCAATAAACCAAGAGGTTTCAGTTTTTGATGGCAGCAACCTGGATTCCTTTTCACAAGTACACAGAATTCTGGGCTGGCTAGGTGAAGGGGCAAGTTCAGGATGCAGTGGCCATGTTAAACCATTTATTCCTTAGGGTTCATCAATTTCACAGAAAATGATTATACTGGACAAGTGAGAAAGCTCACAGGAACTAGCGAACAGAGCAGAAAAACCAAAGTTAGAAGAACCAAAGGTCGACCCATCAACAGACTTGAGGAATGAGTGGGCAGATCCGGCAGGCCAATGGTGAGAGGCCCTGGACAGCTGGGCACTGGCCAAGAGTCAGAATCAATGAAAGGCACAGAGGCAGCTTCAGGCCAGAGCTGAGAGAAGCAGAAGGTGCAAAGGCACTTCGTGTTTAGACAGAAAGCAGAGCAGCCAATGACTGAAGGAGCTATTCTTCATTTTCAAAGGTGAAGACTCACCATACGTATGTGGTGGTTGAAAACAAATTACAGCACCATGAAATATATGTGCATTATGAAAGATTCAGTATCTTTGTGCTCAGAATTGGAGCTGCAGTGTAATCATCATTTCAGTAGAAGAATTTCCTGCAATAATCCCCTGGCCCTGAGCTGCTGGCCCACCCAGCTTCTGGTGAAGCTTTGAGTTGTCATAGCAACCACTACCTGAGCTTTGACATCCATTCCTGCTGACTAGGGATTCAGACTCAAATGGTTTGATTATTTTTAAAACATAAATTGACAGTGTAGTGAAACCTGGTTTAAACTGGTACAATCTGTGCAATAATTGCTCCAGAATACCCCCCTCACACACAGACACACTAGGTTGAAAAAGACAATGTTTTATTTTTTGCAAGAGCCATGTTTTAAAAAATTATTATTCATGTGCTTCCTCACTTACTCCTGAACACACTGTTCTCTGAAAGCGAACTGGGGATATGGGAATCTGGTGCTCACTGTGACGTGCAGGTGCACGATCTCACCATGGGGGCCGTCAGGCTACACCTGGGTAGTAGGTGTCTCTGTCACAGTGGAAGCTAGCCCCATCACCCCTTCCACAAGGTCCCAGGCCAAGTTCACTTAGAGACTGTGTCATGTGCTGAGTCTTCTGTCACTGCACAGCTCAGGGTGCTGCGTCTGGGAGCCAGTTGTCTAGGGAGGGCTCGCTGGGTGCACCACTGAGTTAGCTGACTTCACTCCTGCTGCATAGGCTCTTTGTCATTCAATTATGCACTTACACAAAGAGAGTCAGAGAAGAAGTGGAGGAGGCAGGGTATGAATTTAGACTTTCCCAGTGTCAGGCTTCTGGTCACTACTGCTCTCTGTGGCTCAGTGACTGACACATGCAATTTGTGGGGTCACGAGGCTCAGTCAGGAGGTGAAGGATGGGCCACAGTGGAGGAGGGACGGTGTCCAAAGCCCACCTCTGACTGCTGCCTAGAGTGGGGATTTGGACCTGGATGTGACAGGGAAAGGCAGCTGTGAAGCAGCCTTCTTAGGAGGGTTCTTGGCACTCAACAGAGGAGCCAAAAGTCTCATATACAAATGGTCTTACTCCAGCTTGTCATTTCCTGTTCTATTGAAGGTCTTTCCTTTCAGCTAATGATCTTAAAGACCCCTTGTTGGGGGGTGGAGGGACTGTATTGTAGCAGAAGACACCAAGAATAGGGAGAGCCCCGAGAGGATCTTGTGGGGACTTGAAGTTCAGTAACTAGAACGAATGAGGTGTGGCCGAGATGGGGCCAAAGGGTGCTCCCGGAGAGGAAACAACCCAAATGTCAAGCATAAGATGCAGAGTGACTCACCAAAGGTGGAAAGTGAGCCCATCCCCTTCCAAGTCTAGCCAAACTCAGAGGAAAAATGATCAACAGGGTGGCAAGGTGTCATGGCTTATGTCTAGATGTCCCCTCAAACCCTCATGTGCTAACAGGGGGTGCTTTGGGGAGCTGACTGGATCGTGGGTATGTGACACTGGATTAGTCCACTGCTTGGTTTACAGCTGGTGTGATGCTATAGGGGAAGTCTGGTGGGAAGAGGCTGGTCACTGGAAGGGTATTACATAGCTCTACTCCTCCCTTAATCCTGCCGCTTCCTGCCTACCACATCATGAACGGTTTCTCCTCTGTGATGCCCCTCTGCTATGTTGCCCTTCCTACTACGGACTGAAACCTCTACAATCTGTGAGCTACAATAAACCTTTTCCCCTTTAACTTGTACGTGTTGAGTATTTTGTGCCAGGAATGCAAAAGTAACCAAGATACAAGCACAGCAGGAAGAAGGGTAGGAGGGCACCTAGCTCATTGCCTGAGCATCTGGAGCATGAAAGACCTTTCCTACTTGCCATATTGTCTAAGTCTCTTGAAAGCCCCACAGGAAACTGGAAATGTTTAGTGTGTAGGCAAGAACTGAGGTTCAAGGGAGCTACAGAACCAGCCACAGAAAGACACAGGATGAGGAAGTGGTTAAGGTAACCCGTGTCTGTTGCTGGTCAAGCCCACACTCAGCCCATCAGACATAATGCTTCAGTGGTAAGCGCCTGCTGGCTTGAGAGAAAACTATTTCCCAGTCCTAGGGTGGGGAGAAGAAGAAGAAGAAGAAGATGAGGAACAAATACACTTGACTCAAGACTATCTTGTATCGAGAATACAGAGGTAGAGATGCCGCTGGAGATCGTAACAATGACGGCTGTGAAGGAGCATTCAAGGACGCTCTAGTGGGAGACAGACGTGGAAAAGGAAGGAACAGACAGCCCAAAAGACACTGTGTGTACTCATAACTAACTGAATGCAGGGAGGTGAGCACAGAAGAGGAGAGAGACATGGCAGGAGCTATTGTGTGACGGAGACCATAGAGGAGGAGCAGCCAATGAGATGGACATTTCTCCTCCTACCGTGAAACCACACCCAGCACTCAGCCAATGCTGTGGCACCTGAGAGAGACATAAGCACAGACAGCACAAGCAGATTTAGAGCACCAGTCAACTAAAGATTATTGAAAATATACAAGAAGGAGGCTGTCTGCTTCCAGAGGGCTGGTGTCTCCTACGACACGTCACGTTAAGAAGAATATGAGCTAAGGAGAAGCTTCCTAGTGAGGCTAGAAACCACAGTTTTTGGGTGATTTGTGGCATTCCTTGGCTCTGCCCACTAAATGCCAATTGCACTTCTCTTACCAGTGGTGACAACAGAAACTGTTTCCAGGTACTTCCATATGGTCTTCTGGGAGAACAATATTGGCTTGAGTTGGCAACCACCGCTTTAGGGAATTCTCTTATGTGGCCGAGTTTATATTTTATTTAACAATCACCTTTTAGAATACGTTGAAGTCATTTCCAATGTTTCTTCTGGTTAGTAGCTTTAAACATGCATACCTCTTATGATTAAGATACATTTTTAGAAAGAGAATTGTGAACAAAATAAAATAATGAAAAAATATCTGAAAATCAACAACTCTTGTTGGGTCCATAAGAGAAGTGAAATCACACGGCAAATTCCTGCCTCTGCAAATGGAGAGGCCGACTCTTAAATACAGAGAATCATCATGAACTAGAAAAGAAAGTAAAACACTGACCCTCTGCAGGACTCTGTGCTGGGGTGGGGAAAACTGAACTGTAATTGATGGAACTGACGGAGGCTCGGTGTGAAAGGTCTGAAAGACAAAAGTCTCAAGAAGCCTCGTCTGGGAAGCCCTCATCCTTTAGGGTTTTGCCTCCAAAAGTTCTGCCACATTCTGACGGTGAATATCCCTTTAGGCCTTGGACAGGAGGAGAAGAAAGGGAATCACTTAGAAATATTCCAAAGCACTCTTCTTCCTAAAAACCTAGCTGCAGGAGAAAATGAGCACTGCCTATAAGCTTCCAGGGTCTTAAAGGGTGTACCTGAGTTGAGGGAAAGGGAGGTATCCAACTCAAGCTCACTGTAGCCATTCTAGCCAACTCGAAAGGGATGCCTGAAGCTCATCTGAAGATGATAATCCAGAGTGACAAACTTACTAAAAGTTAACTCACTTAATTCCCAATCACAAGACTAGAGAAGTTTTCCCTCTCCCCACCCTACCACTGCATTGCAAAAAGCCCATTTGTCAGGTTCTTTTATCCACTATATTATATCTGGCTATCAGGAAAATATTATAAAGCATACTAATGAGAAGGAAAACAGGTTGAAGGGAGCTAGCAAGCATCAGTAGGTAAAGCAGGGGTTTGGGATTATTAGACAAGGAATTTAAAACAACTATGATTACTTGCTAAAGATTCTAATGGACAACATATAAGAACAAAGGGGCATTACATAGTCCAAGAAAGAACCACTATGCCTTTAAATGGCTCATTAGTAAACTGGACATAACTAAGGGAAAAAAATCTCAGCTTCAGCATCAGCCAATAGAAAATTCCAAAATGGAAAAACAAAGAGAAAAAAATACTTAAATAATCTAATAGAATATCCTGGAACTACTGGTTATCTACGAACATATTCATATAATAGAAATATAAGAAGAGAAAGGAAAAAATATTTTAAACAATAATGACTAAGAATTTCTCCAAAATTAACACTAGACACAAAACCATAGGTATTATTAGTCCATTTTCTCTGGCTAATAACAGAGTCCCACAGACTCGGCATTATAAAGAAATGAGATTAATTTTGTCTCACAGTTCTGGAGGTGCAAGATCCAGGGAGCACATCTGGTGATGCCCATTTTGCTGGGAAAGGAGCACGGTAGCACAGGCATCACATGGCAAGAGACAGGGAAGTGTGTGTGTGTGTGTGTGTGTGTGTGTGGGTGTGTTGGCCTCACTTTGCTGCCTAGACCTGGCTTCTCAGGGCCTTGAGGTCATGGCCCTCCTCAGCATCCTGGAGGTGGCCTTTATTTTCACCATGCCATGCCTGAAATTACACAGAAGCGCCAGGTCCTCAGTGGCCTTGTGGGGGCTTGGCTAGGCTGGGTGGGGGTGGGGGGCTGGAGACCTGTCAGCTAGAGAGGTTCAGGCTCAGAGAGGTGGCCACTGAGGGGAGAAGGGGCCCAATTCTCCAGGGCTCCAAGGCCTGAGCCGGCCCAGTAGGGAGTTGCAGCAAGAGCTACACAGGTCTTTAGGGCATTGGCTGTGGCCTGTCCTGGTGTCCTCGCAGCTTGTTCTTGGGGCAGGGGCTGGAGGACCTAGAGGAGTGCAGGGCAGCAAGCTGCATTCCATTTCCACCAAGCTCTCCACCAGAATTGACTTGGTAGTTCTCTTTCTGTATCCCTTTTCTTAAAGGCCACCAGGAGTTCATCATGGGGCTCCATATGATGACTTCTGTCTAATCTTACTCACTCCCAAAGGCCCTACTGCTGCACATCCCAGCCAGATTAAGTTTTCACCCTCTCAGTACCTCACAATGGGGAATGAGCTCCAACATGAATTTTGGAGAGGACAAGCCATATACAAACATACCACCAAAACCCAGGAAGTTCAGAGGGCCTCAAGTAGAATGAATGCCAAGAAAAATTACATGTAGATACATAGTTTTCCAATTGCAGAAAATCAAAGATAAAGAAGAATCATGAATGAAGACAGAAAAAAAAAGAATTACTATCATTTTGAAGACTTTCATATCTATTTCTAAATGCTAGGAGGAGAGGGTTCAACTGGAGAGGATGCCCAAATTTTTGAAAAACATAAAGCAGAAAAATGATTTGGAAATCAAGAAATTTGGACTCCAGAATATCTACGCCACTCATCTAAGCAGTAGGTAATCACTCTTTGATGTGGGACCTGCACCCTCTTAAGGTTGTTCTCTCCATGAAGCCAGATGAATGCATTGCAAACATCCAACTAAGCAGTTAATTCAAAGCATGCCAATGGATTCCGGGTTGTAATGGGATAAGATGAATAACTCCCCTCCTTAGTACCAAACAATGTTTCTCCAATCCCCGAATTTCCACTGAGCCTCCATCTCTAAATACTTGTATTCAAAATAAAGAACAGGTTCCTCTCACACAAAGCATTAGAATAGGCAACCTGTTGGTCTCTTTTAGGCTTGGAAGGAAATGTTCTTCAGACACAATTCCTTCTGGGCTGTTCAGAAAGTCATCATTCACCAGAATGAAGAGCAAGCTATTCACAGAGCGGGTCTGAGAGGACAGTGACAATGGGAGGAAGGACAAGGTGACAGCTAAAGCTCAGGAATGGGAGTCAAGAGGACTTTGGAAAGACCTAAGCCACAGACTCATCCTGAGGAGAGACAAAGGTAGAAGTGAAATGTTTATATTACTTGCTTTTAAAATAATGATTTCATATATTTATTCCAAAAACTGTAGGCTGCTTGAGAATGAAACTTTGGTGCAGTACAGTTTACATAGTGTTTGAGCCACACATAACCACTGAAATATCTATAAATCCTTTAAAATTAACAAGAAGACTCTGAGGATTAACATTTCTGAAGGAATCCACCTCGCACATCTTATCTATATAAAATGAATTTCTAAGAATAAATCAGATACTTAACAGATGCCTGGTTAAGCACTTTATTCAAATTAGTTCTCCTAAACATGAACATTAATTAACCAAAAATATTTGGGAAAAAAATAGGAATATAAAAAATGGTACCTCATTCCCTCTTTGCACAGACAAAAGATACTTGTTGGAAAGATGAAAATGAGACATCCTTAGTTAGATATAAGTGCAAAATTACAGCATGGGAGGAAAAAATAATTTTACTGTCAGCAAGCTTCAGCAGCTGGGGCTCCGTCCTCAACTCCTTCTGTAATTCTCCATCTTAAAACTGACCACAAGTCATACACACCAATCAGGATCTATTTTTAAAAATCAGGACCCAATTAATTATTAAAGCATGCATTTAAAGCATCTACTCAAATGCAATTTAAATGCTAAACAAACATTGAAAAAAAGTAAAAAAAGTTGTGCTTTATTAAGCACAATTAAAAACTATTTTCTAATGTTAGCATACATATCAATTTATTTTTTCAAAAAATATTTTCTTCATAAACCATTCAATCCCCATGATAATTAGAAATCCCTCTCAACTGCAGAAAAATTCGCTGTCCTCCAATGGACTTTATTAACTTTAGTCAAGCTCTTTTCCTAGAATTTTTGCCTTAATTAATAGCAAATTTGAGAAGTACAGGTTTAACATAAAATGATATGGTGGGCTTGTTGTAATTACTTCACTGAGATACTTTAATCATGAATTATTGTAAACATAAATCTCCTGTAAGTACACACTATTATCTGTAAAACTTTTTTTCTAAAAACATTGCAAAGATGGGTAAGGTATGATTTATTAGGTATTTATTGGCTCATTTGTTGTTTGTTCTCAAGAGATTGTGCATCCTTTTAATTTGCTTTGACTTGAAAAGATTAATGCAAAACAAATTGAGACAAAATATTAAAAATAACAGCAATTACTTTTATTCATTTTCACAGTGACTTGCAATAAACAGGATACAAAGAAAATGGTTTCCCTACCGTGAGATTTTCTTTTTCACTTGATCTTTGTCAAAAGGCCGAGAAGCAATGAGATTGTTTTTCAAAGGATGCAAATATATAATTTGTAAATGGACATGCAAATTTTAATTTAGAGTAATAAATACTGAAAAAAGGAACACTTTAATATTGTTTCCTTAAGAGAATCCATAACATTTGTCTTTTCCTTAAACAAGAAGAAGATTTATGGTGCAAAATCCTAGTCCTGGGGACCTGCTTCTTCTGGCTTGCTCCACCAGCTTGCCACCAGGACAGGGTGAAGACCCCTCTGCCCCCCGGGGAAGGCCCACCAGCCCACGGCTCGGCTGCGCGGGTGCCTCCAACAACACCCTCCCCCACGGCCTCTGGCCTTTTGGCTGTGCAGGTACTTGGTTACACACTGCAGAGGCACAGGGGGACAAAAGCCATTGTCCTGAACTCCAGAAGTGAACAACAGAGACAGGGCCTGTCTCAGGCTCCCTGATGAAAACAAGCCCACTGGAAAAGTGAAGGGAACTTCTGCAATAAAGGCACACCAGACCACCGTGATTGGTAAGTTGGAGGGATCATCAGCTCCCATCGGAAACTGGACTTTCTTCAGGGGGAAAGCAGCTGAAACCTGCAGTAAAAACTTGCAGAGGGCAACCCTGCAGGAGGACAGGGAGCTCAACTTGGGACTTACAACCAGAAATCTGCCTGAATCCCACGGGTCTGGGACTGGCTTACTGAGACTCATTGACTTATACCTGCACACTGCTGCCCAAGTTGTCTATTGTGACAGCAGGGACATACCCTGAAGGAGGGCCTTTATTTTTTAAAGGCAATACATTAATAACTACCACAAATTGTCATTCTCTAAGAGGTATTTGATGCTATGGTGTTGCTGATTGTATGACTTGGGCTAAGGTGTTGTGATTGATCTAAACAGTTGTCCTTCCTGGTATAATGAAAATGAGATAGCCTCAGAGTCATTAGAGACTCAAAACCTAAAGACCAGCTATGTCTGGAAGACACCTCTGAGAAGCAATCATTCCATAAGGGTTTTAAATACATCAACAAATATACTTACAACAAACAACTTCAAAATATCAGCCCAGGAACTAAACCAAGGACAGTATCAAAAATGAAAATGAGAAGGCATTTAAGCAAGCCACAAACCCAGACTTCCATGCCACAAAAGGCAATTTCTGGGGGAAATGAGGTGCAAAAGTCTAATAATCAACCACCTGGACACCCTGAACTGATAGCACAGGAAGTAACAAAACAGATGAATGAGGCTTTAGAAAAATTCAAAGCAGAAATAATCTCCCAGATAACTACAGAGACGGTGAGCAGAGTGAAAGACATGATTAGAGGCTCTAGAACAGAAACTGATAAAAAAATAGACGAGCACAGAAACATGTTGGAAGCCAGGAATGCCCAGCATAAGAAAGAAATGGAATCCATGAAACAGATTCAAATAGATATTCAGGAGATTAAAAACTCCAATGAAAGCATGCAGAACAGATTAATAGAATCTGAAGATAGAATATCAGATATAGAAGACAGGATTGAGGTGAAGGACCAAGAAAACAGAGATTTCTTAAAAATAGTAAAGGACCATGGGAAATCAATTCAACAGCTGCTAGATGATGCAAAGAAGAATAACATAAGACTGATAGGAGTCCACGAAAAAACAGGAGAAAGTACAATTGACATAAAAAAAACTGTTCACAGAAGTAATAGCAGAAAACTTCCCAGACAGAGGTAGAGAATTGGACATACAGTTTAGTGAGGCATATAGAACCCCACCCAGCCATGATAAAAAAATATCTATACCTAAACATATAATAGGCAAGATCCTAGAAACCCAACAGAAGAACAAAATCCTACAGGCAGTTAGAGAAAAGAAACAAATCACCTATAAAGGAAAGGCTATCAGAATCATGGCAGAATTCTCAACACAAACCCTCAAATCAAGGAGAACCTGGAATCAAGTACTTCGAGCTGGAAAAGAAAATAACTTCCAACCTAGACTGTTGTATCCTGCAAAATTATCTTTCAAAATTGATGGAGAAATTAGATACTTCCATGACAAAGAACACTTAAGAAATCTCATGAACACCAAACCAGCACTCCAAACAATTCTAAGCAATATCTTAGAAAAAGGCAACGAAGGTCACAACTCCATGAGGCTCAACAGGGGAAGCCAATAGACAAGGTAAGAAACTAAAGGGAAAGGGGGGGAAACAAATAATAGCTAACAACAGTAAAACATCATGACAAGGATGAGTCAATATCTATCAATTATAACTATTAATGTTAATGGCCTCAATTCACCAATCAAAAGAAGTAGACTGACAGATGGAGTAAGAAGCAATATCCAGCAATATGCTGTATACAAGAAACACACCTAACTCAAAAAGAAATTCATGGACTGAAAGTAAAAGGATGGAAAAAGGTTCTCCATGTGACAGGAACCCAGAAAAAAGCAGGGGTAGCTATCTTATTTGCAGAAAAGTAAATTTCAAACCAAAACTAATTAAGAGAGACAAAGA
>NW_004624896.1:1782031-1815805 GCF_000247695.1 Heterocephalus glaber | reverse complement strand
AAATGGAAACGAAGTCTATGTAAATAGGGAAGGGTGGAGGGGTGAAAGGTGCACAGGTAATGGGGGAAAAATAAGAACCAAGATACATCATGTACAGGTGCAAGCACCCAGTGATAAATGTAAACATATTGTATACCTAGAATGTACCAATAAAAGAATTTAAGCAAAAAACCAAAAAACAAAAAACCCAACATCCTCGTCCTTAATCGAGTAGTGCACATAAGAAGAAAGCTAAAGCCAACCCAGCCCGCCGTAGAGCTGAACTGCACTAGGGTGCATAACCTAAAGCCCAAACTCAGTCTTTCACCTGCATGTGCATGTCTGTGAGAGGCTCAAAGAACACTGGATTTCTTTCCCTCCTCATCTGCACCACCTTCATCAAATTCATAAGCTTAGTTCACTGATTTATGCTATACAAATGGATAATACAATAAAAACATGCTTTAGTAAGGGCAGAATGACACAAAAATTTGTATGCATATCAGATAATTATGCACATTGAGAATAATTCAAAAACAACTGCATTTTGTGTGCTATCATTTACATATCTTTTAAACAGCAAAATTGTAGAAATAAAGAACAAATTCGTGCTCGCCAGGGGTTAAGAATAGTTGGGAAGTCAATGCATCTAGGCAGGAACAGCACCCAGGATTCCTGGGATGATGGGACGTTCCGAATCTTGACGGCGTCAGGGTCAGTGGCTTGGTATTGTACTTATACTTAGGGAAGATGTGCACTGGAGAAAGTGAGTAAAAGGTACATGGAGACTCTTTGTATTATTTTTTACAACTGTTTGTGAATCTATGATAATCTCAAAATTTTAAAAATTAATTAAAATTATGTGACTAAAATAGTGAAGAAGTAAAGATTCACAAAGAATTAAAAAATACAGAATTAGCAGGCCTGCCCAGAAAAATGTTAAAAGAAGATCTTTAGAGATAAGAAAATGATATTGGCAAAGTTGGATTTACATAAATAAAAAGCATTGGAAAAAGAATAAATGAAGAAAAAATTAAAATTTTGATTTATTATCCTCCATTGATATAAAAGATAATGGTTTAAAGCAGTTAAAAAATGGTGTGCTGGGTGAGTAGACATCAGTTGTGTGAGCTATGGGAGGGGAATTGGGAATACTCCCTTAGAAGGTACTTTCACTGTGTGTTACATGATTTGATGTCATCTCAGAGTGAACTTAGGTTATTTAACAATATACTATCAACTCTATGGCAACCACTTAAAAACTGAAAAAGCACAGAGAAACTATAAGCTAAGTGAGCAGAAAAATAAAAGGCTACATTAAAATTAGGGAGGCAAAAAGAGGTAAGGAAAAACAACAAAAAATGATACAAAACTATTTAGATGTTGGTAGGTATTAGTTGAAATATATAAAATTACTTTAAATATTAGCATTCTAAATGTACCAGTTAAAAGGCAGAGATTGTCTGGTTGTATTTTTAAGAACATGTAAGTTAGAACTACATTTTTTCTAGAAGAAATCTCCTGTAAATACGAAGACGCAAATTACTTTAAAATGAAAGGATGCAGGGGGTACTCACTTCTGCAAGGGGTGAGTAAAAAACTCCCCAAATCTGCTCCAGAATGAAAGCATGAAGAATGTCAGGCCCAGCACCAATAAAACATGAAAATGAAAATATTATGAGCTCTTAAAATTCACCAGAGACTTGCAACAGTCCAAGTAGTGTTTATTCAAGAAAAAAATGGCTGAATCTCAGGAACACACACAAACTACATAGTATTATAAATTGACAAATGCTCATTCTCCATTGCTAATCTCTGTGTTTCCTTGAAAATGAGCCATCTTGCAACTGTGGTAACTATGAAAACCGGCAGCAGCCTAGGGACAAGTAGAGGGAGCTGGGTGGATTAAGATATCCAAAGAATTGCCTGGCCTATTAAAGATATTGGGTAGCTCTATGGAAAATTCCATTTTGGGGCTCACAGTTTCTTTTTAATTGACAGAGAGTTTGCTCAGTCACAAAAGGCCTACTTATAGTGTTTGTCCAAAACACAAAGCCACAGTCGTTTTAACATTTCTGCTGTGGAGGTTGACACCAGTTGATATCAGGAGGCTAATGAGTACCCTTAAAGAGAAGAAGAGACGGAATGAGATTTTAACATCATGTTTGGTAACACATGTTCTTGGGGATCTACAAGAGCAGGCTCTTGTGAAGAGCTGGGGGTCTGCCCAGGAAAGACCTGAGAAGGTTCTAAGGCGTCACTCGGACTAACTTTGAATCGTTGTGCAAGGGAAGACTGTAAAGAATGAAAGTTAGGACAGAACGGTAAATTGTCTGCAAAACATTAAAGGCTTTCCATAACACACACACACACGCACACACTCACACTCACACTCATCAAACTGCTCAGCAAATGTTATTCACTGGCTCATGCCACATTCAATTATTTAAAATTTTCAGTTTTCAAACAAAAAAAATCCCTAGAAGTGTGAAGAAATCAGTGTGCAGTGCAGGATAAAAATTAACAGAAACTATTGTTGATGCAACTCCTAAGGCGACCTTACTAGACAGTTTTAAGGAAAATATTTTGAGGAAGTCTTACCAAAGACAGGATATAAATAAAGGTACAGAAATCATTTACAGAGAAAGAGGGAGTGGGACACCAGATTGAAATTTTGGATCTGAAAACCACAAACAAATTTTAAAAAGCAGTACAAGAACATCAGAAAAATTCAAGCTTGTGGGAGAAGCAACAAGTAAGTTTGATAAGTATATTGAGATTATTCAACTTAAAAAAGATAAAAAAGTATGTATAAAAATGAAGTCAGAGACTTATGGGACACCATCATACATAACAAAATATGTACAATCTGAATTCCAAAATGACAGAAGAGAAAGAAATGGTGAGACTATGTAAAGGGACAATAGAAAAACACTTTCTTAATTTGACACAAAGTGTTAACTGACATCCCAGAAGCTCAACGAGCTGCAAGGAGGATAAATGAAGCCCAGGTAGGATAAACTCAAAGAGGTCATATAATTCAACAAAGTCAAACTGGGAAAGGCTAAAGGCCCAAGAGTAATTCTTGAAAATAGCAGGGGAAAAGCAACTCACTGTGTACATCTGGCTTCCCATCAGAAGCCACGGTGGCCAGAATGAACTGGGATCGCATATTGCAGAGGCAGAAGGACAAAGACTGCCCACCAAGAAATCTATATTCACCAAAATATCTTGAAAACATAAAGGAAAAGTAAAACATTCCTCCATAAAGCTGAGAGAATATGTCACCAGCAAACCTTCCTACAAGAAATATTAAAGTTTTAATAAAAGGATACTAGACAGTGTCTTGAAAAACTGACAAGAAAAACTGTCAAAAGTCAGCCAATAAAAGACAAGTAATCAGATGAGATCAGGTGCGTTCAGGGTGGTACGGCCATAGATCAGACCTCCCAAATTTAAGGACCCAATCTGAAAACGGGCATCTGAAATGAACAGACATTTCTCAGACAAAGAAGTAGAAATAGCAAATAAATACATGAAAAAATGTTCAACATCACTGGTCATTTGAGAGATGCAAATGAAAACAACACTGAGATTCTACCTCACTCCAGAAAGAATGGCTGCTATCATGAAAACCAATAACAAATGCTGGTACGGCTGTGGGGAAAGAGGAACCCTGCTCCACTGCTGGTGGGAGTGTAGACTGGTGCAACCACTATGGAAATCAGTATGGAGATACCTCAAAGAACTAGGACTGGAAGTCCCATTTGACCCAGCTATTCCCCTGTTGGGTATCTTCCCCAAAGAATTAAAAGAATCATCCCACAGTGATATATGTGCACCCATGTTCATAGCAGCACAATCTGTAATAGCTAAAACTTGGAAATAGCCCAAATGCCCATCAACTGGAGACTGGATAAAGAAAATGTGGTTTTTTTATAAAATGGAGTACTACTCAGCCATAAAAACTGAGAAATTAGAGACACTTATTGCTAAATGGATGCACATTGAGGCGATACTTTTAAGTGAAATAAATAGGACACACATGTATAAGTACCAAATAGTTTCTCTAGTGTGAGAAACTGAAAGTGTAAATAAGGACTAAAAGGTATAACAGATAATGTGAAATAGGAAGAAAAGGGGTAAAGGGGAAGGAAGTGGGAGGGGTAGGGGAAAGGATAGAAGGGAATGGGATTAATGTGAGAAAATGGAAAAATAGGAACAAAATCTCTGTAAATAGGGAGGGATGGAGCGGTTGAAGGGAGGGCTGGGCAAGGGTGAAAAATAAGAACCAAGAGAGACTATGTAAAGGTGCAAATTTCCAATGATGAATGTCATTATATTGTATACCTAAAATGTACCAATGATTAGAATGAATAATCAATAATGTAAAATAGGAAGAAAAGGTCCAAAGGGGTAGGGGTAGTGGGAGGGGCAGGGGAAAGGAAAGAAGGGAAAGGAGAAATGATGAGAAATGGAAAAAATGGAAACAAAGTCTTTGTAAATAGGGAAGGGTGGAGGGCGTGAAGGGAGGGCTAGGAATGGGGAAAAAATAAGAACCAAGATACATCGTGTAAAGGTACAAGTTCCCAATGAGAAATGTAAATGTGTTGTATACCTACAATGTACCAATAAAAGAATTAAAAAAAAATAAGGTAAGTAATTAGAATACCAGTCTAATTACTGAAATTAAACCCATAACTTTAAAAGCATTTGGAAAAGAAAACTCCATGACCTGATGAATTTAGTGGAGATGTTATCAAATATTAGCACCAATTCTAATATCTTTCAGATATACACAAAGACAGTATTTTATAAGGCCAGTATTGCTTAAATACTGAGCCAGACCAAAAACAGTACACAATAAAAATATAGACTAATATCTTTCATGAAGAGATGTCAAATGATTTGATTAGCAAATTGAATAAAAAAAATGTAGAAAAGCCCATAATAGAACAAAGTGGGTTTATCTTAGCACAGTTCATCATTTCAAAAGCAATCAACATTACCCACCATTTTCAATTGGCTAAAGGAGAAAGAACACACTGTCACATCAATTAATTCAGAAAATGCTTTTGACAAAATTTAACACCCATTTGTCACAAAAACTTTTAGCAAATTAGGAACAGAAGAGGCAATCCTCAGCTTAGTAAACAGTATTTATAAAACTTTTCATCTACTACTTTACTGTAAAAGTATAAATGCTTTCTTTTCAATATCAGAAACAAGGCAAGGATATCTACTCTTACAACTCTTCCTTAACCTAGTACTGGCAGTTCTAGCCAGTGCAATCAGGCATGAAAAGGATATCAAGGTCATACCGATGGAGAAGTCTCCTTAATTGTCTATATGCAAAATACGAAAGAATATATTATAAAGCCAATTCCTAGAAGTAGTGAATGACTTCAGCAAAGTTATGAGATATAAGACCAACAGACAACTTTATATAGAAACTTAAGCTGCACATAAAAATTGGCCCTA
This sequence comes from Heterocephalus glaber, assembly GCF_000247695.1. Next base: position 1,810,345 of record NW_004624896.1, on the reverse strand, counting down.
TGAGGAACAAACTGGACACACTCCAGATGGTTATGTTGGGATACCTGATGTCCACAATGGCAGGCTTTATAGTTTTACTAAAGAGTAGAGCTGGTGTGCAAAGAAAGACAGGAACAAAAATCTGAGCTGCTGCAATGCTGGAAAGTTTTTATATAAAGTTGCATTATTGTGGTAGTCTCGTGATAAATTTTTTTCATATGTATTCTGTGCCATACTATTGTTAAAATGAAGTGCTGCTATTGAGAGATGCATTTTAACTGACCTATTAAGGGTTTCTTTCGAATCGCACTACTTTAGGAACATTCTAGTATTTGCTTCTATTGTTTGGGCCTTGTGGATAATGTACACATTTAAAAACAAATATCACTGCTGATTTGGCCATTTCTTTCCCTGCACTTTGTTACATCTGGGATACAGTCTAACTCATCTGATTTAACATGCATTTTAAAAATGCCATAACTATTAAACACCTCGTTTACAGACAGATGAAATAAATTTATTCCAACCAAAAAAAAAATCACCAACAGACAAAAATCTTATTTTTACATACTAGTGATGAACATAGGAAGACAAAAAGTAAAAACTAGTGTTGATAATCACTCTATAAGATGAAATACATGGGCATAAGTCTCACAAAATATAGATAGAATTTGCATGCTAAAAGTTACAAAATACTGATTAAATAAAGATCTAAATGATCTCAAAAATGAAATAATGGACACACATAATGTGTTTCTGTTTCAGAAGATGCTATATAGTAAAAATGTCAATTTTCCTCACTTCCTTTCAAAATTCCAGCTAGATTTTAAAATAAATTTTGTGTATTTGGACAAGTTCTAAAAATTACAGGGAAAGGTAGAAGAACTTGAACAGCTAAAATAATTTTAAAATCGAGACATTAAAGTTGAAGAATTACTCTGTAGCAAGAGTAATCGACAGTGCATTTTGGTGGCGGTAGATAACAGATTAAAAACAGACCCCCCTAAATAGACTAAAATATACCTAAGTAACGTTTTTTTGTTTTTGTTTTTGCTTTTTTTACAAAGGGAGAAAAGTAAGTAAGTGGAGAAAATATGGCCTTTTCAAAAAATAGTGTTGGAGGAAGCTGAGATTCCTAAGCAAATGGATTCCTAAGGAAAAACTGTTTTTGCTGAGATTCATAGGCAAAAAATGTTTGATCTAATCTTAAACTACATTAAAATAACTCAATAAATATAGTTTAACTATAAAACTTTCTTATTTAAGGCTGAAAAGATTGGGAGAAATCTTTCAGATTAAAATCTAGGCAACAAGGTTTTTTATTTTTTATTTTTTGGTACTGGGGATCGAACTCAAGACCTTGCACTTGCGAGGCAGGCACTGGAATCACTGAGCTAAATCCCCGGCCCTAGGCAACAAGTTTTAAGATGTGATACCAAAAGAAGAACTCATAAAAGAAAAAACTGATGAATTAGACTTCAACAAAATTAAAACCTTGCAGTAACAAAAACTCTATTAATAGAATTAAAATACAAGCTACAGACCTGGAAGATATATTTACAATCCATGTATCTCATAAAAGTCTTATACCTAAATATATTAAGGTCATGTAAAACCCAATAATAACAGTTACCACATAATCCAATTAGAGAATGGCCAAAAGATACAAAGTTTTCACCAAACCAGAGACGTGCATGGAAAACATAAAAAAAGATATTTGAAATTTGCCATTATGACAAACCGAGGATATGGTGACATGTTATTATGTACCTAGATAATGTTTAAAAATAAAAGCAAATTTCAAACACTGACATGAATGCAGACAACTGGAATTTCTCATAGATTGCTGGTAGAAATCTAAAGTGATATCACGTAGAAAGTCACTCAGAAATTTCTAATAAAAGCATGTACTTTGCAACAAATGGTACCAGAACAACAGAAAAATCACATTCAAAGACAAAGAGAGAACGCTGGAAGGGAAAGGGAAAGGGGAAAAGGCAAAGGAAAGGAAAGGAAGGACGGGGAAAGGAAAAGGGAGGGAAAGGGAAAGAGTGAACAGGAAAAGGAAAAACAGGAAAGGGGAAGGGGCGGGCAGGAGAGAGGAGGGAAGACCCTGGCCTCGCACCACACACACATCATCCACAAACTCTTGCAGTAGATAACAGGCAAAAATCTTCCTATTCTTAGATTTGGCAGACGTTCTTAGATCATCGAAAGGATGAGATTTTAGTGTGTATATGAGCAAACTCTGTAGAAACATACAAACAAATACACATAAAGATAAGTGGAAAAAATAAGGTGAACACTGAATAGGTTTATAGTCTAGTTACTGGTATTACTCCAGTGTCAATTTTCTGGTGTTTACCATATATTTTCCTATGACTATATAACATGTTACCTTTCAGGAGAACTGGGAAAAGGCTACATGGGGTTTTATGTAGAATTCTTGAAATCTGTAACTTTCAAAATACACATTTTATAAAACAGGATGGGGAGCAATCTGCACTCTTGGTTGCTGCTGTTAACTTCCTTCTGGCTTACCCAAGATGAGCCTTCTGCAAGTCCCCTCCATGCACCAGGGTGCAGGTCCAGCCTTCTATGTTTGTGGCCCTGTGTTTCCTCCTAGCCTAGCAGCATCTTGCAGCCTAGTCTTCATTCCTGCCTACCCTAGAAAGTGAAGAATTCTCCCTATCCTCCAAGCTTTCAGGACAGTCCAGTTGCTGTGGTCTCTAAAGTTAAATGGCAGTTTGGTAAACTGGGGAGGAGAAATGTGGAGCCTTGCTGAGAGATGGGTTTTTTATTCCTTTCTCACACCCTCTGATATGGTTACCTCTTGAACACCAAATCTAGCAGAAAAGATTAACAGTGTCTACCCTGCCCAAAGAAAGAGGCTTTACTCTCATACTATGAGAATGATAGAAGAGAAACTGAGCAAAAGATGTTATTAGTCAGCTCAGATAAAAGCTGTTAAGGGAAAACTGGGGAATAACAGGGACTTTCGGATCTCCTCAAATCTTTGTATACAAACTTGGTGACTTCATCACTGTGTGGGCCCTGGATGCACTATAGTATTAATTTATTACTGATAGCAGTTCTTCACCTTGAAGGTTATGGATGCAGCTTCGTGGTATTACACTTGCCTAGCCTATGCCGGGGCTAGGTTTCAATCCCTTGTACCCAAATCAATCAATTAATCAGTAAATAAAATAAAATAAAAATCACTTAAAAATTTTTTCATTTTGAAGAAAAATTTGTTTCAGAGCAGTACTGTATCCAAAATACCCATGCTAAAGTGGCCCAGATAGAAAGCAACAGTAAAATTTACTCTGCCCCATTCTGCTCGTTGTTGCAGAGGGTGGATGAAGGCTATGTGGGAACTGGTGTGGGACACGCACATTAGAAGATACTGGGAGACCAGAACTGACCAGAGCCTGAAATACACCTGCCGAGTCACTGGCTTGTTGGCAGAACATTGAGCATCATTATTCAGCGAAGATCACCCATCCACAGGAGGCCAATGCTGCCACCCCTGGGGTGGCTGTGTTTCAAAATGGAAGGAGGAGATCAAAGTGTGCTGACGCGATTTAGAGAAGGTTCACCACAAGACCACAGGGACAGAGGATCTCAAAGCCATGACAATTGCTCATGAATGGATAATGTATTTGTCACATAATCAACGCAGCTAAGTCAAAGGACACAGTTTTAAAAGCTGGGAAAAGTCACAGAATTGTGGAGCTTGTAGACATAATAAGGTAAGACAGAATAAGAAAGGTGGAAATCAAATTAAAGATGACTTGCCAGTTAATGCCAGTTAATATAGTTGTTTAAAAGTGCTGACTGGACTCAGTTTTGAGGTTCTGGCTAGAAGCCAATCAGTTCCCTTCTTAGGCAGCTTCTAAACTTAAAACACTTCCATTATTGGATTCTCAAAACCCTGAGCTACAATGCATCAATCCTAATTGCCCTGGAGCCAAGTATAAGACAGCCTGGAACAGCCTGAGGAATCATACAAATGAGCCAGCCCATAAGATCATAACATCTAGCTAATCTCATCCCTTGTCCTTAAAATTCCAGCTTGCTGTAATTGTTCAGGGACAATCCCTGGGTGGTCCATGGGGTAGACTTCTCTCATTGCAAACTGTAAGTGACAAAGTTCTGCCTTTCATCTATCCAAGGGTCAGTGTTATGCCTAGCATCCAAACATCTCCTTTTTAGTACTGAAACAGGCAAGAAAGTGTGGAAGGAAGAGCCACAGGTTTGATAATGCAGGGAAGTAAGTACAGATAGTGTGCTGGAAGAGATGAGAAGCAGAAGGAGAGGAGGAGCTTTGGAATAGGAGAATGAGGCTGGAGGCTGGCCAGTAATCATGAGTGAGGTTTGTGATGGGATGTTTAGGGAGCGACCAGAGTTCATCCACATGGGATGAATAGATCTGTAGTAGAAATATAGGTCTGGCAGGAGCTGAGCAATTAGGATACATTTATATAAGGAAAGATATGAGCTGACTCTGTGTGTGCACGAAGAGCCCTCCAACTGGGATAGCAGGTGATCTGCAAGAGGAAGAAAAAGAGGAGAGAGCTTGAGAAAGGGCCGGAAGAAGCCACTACAGCAGCAGGTGGGGTGGGAGACAGAAAGGAGAGAGATGTGGTCTGGAAATCAAGAGAGAAACCCATTTGAAGGAGAAACTAAACTTTGTCCATTGTAGAGACAAAAGGTCTTTGGAGAGAAGTCTGGAAACGTTTCCATTGTGAGGAAGTTCATTTAATTGTCTTAACTCAAGTTTTCTTTCTGAAAAGCTTTCTGATTTATAGAATCTTAAAATGTCTTATAGCTTGATTACAGGAAATAAAAATTGCTACCTCTCCTGGGTAGCCCCTGTCACTAACTCAAGCCTAGCTTCCCCCATAATCAAGATCTCCCACTAAATTGGGACATTTGAATCTACCCTGATACACCACGATCACCCAAAGTGTATAGTTTACATTGTAGGATATTGTATATTATATGGCTTGGACAAATTTATAATACACAGTATCCACCCTAACATGTAGAATAATTTCACTGCATTAAAAGTTCATCCTCACCTCCTCTAACTCCTGCAAAACACTGAGGTTTTTACTGTCTCTATAGTTTTGCTTTCTCTAAAATGTAACTGACTGGGAGTCAAACTTTATGTGGCTTTTGAGGATTGGCTTCTTAGTATTTTGTTTCTATAGTCTCTCTATGGCTTCTCAACTCTTGCTAGTGCGTACCTTTTTAGAGTAGAGTAAAACGATATAGTATTTGATTCACTGTCTGGATATATCAGTTTATTTACCCATTCACTTACTGAAGAAATTTTGTTTGTTTCCAAAATTTGACAATTACAACATGTAAGTTTTGGAAAAACAAGGAGTATAAATTCTAGATCATAATGTAAGAATATGTTTAGTTTTTAAAAAAACTGCCAGCTGTCTCCAAAGTGGCTGTATCATTTTGCACTCCCACCAGCAATCGATGAGTATTCCAGTTGCTCCACATCCTTAGCAAGTGCTGTTGTCAGTGTTTTAGGTTCTGGCCACTCTAATGGTTGTGTAAATGGTAATACGTGACTTTATAATGAACATTTATTTTAGAATAAGTTTAGCTTTACAGAAAAATTTCAAAAATACAGAAGATTCTCATATACTCATTGTCCTTTTCCCCCTATTATTATTTCCCCCTGTTATTAATCTTACATTACAGTAGTACATAGATCAGAGTAAGAGGCTGCACTGGTACACTATTCTTTGGTCATTCCAGACTTACCTAGTTTTCATCTACTCTCCATTTTCTGTTCCAGAATCCTGTCCAGGATGACACTACCCAATGCCTGCTCTGAGTCATAGAAATTTCTCTTTCTTTGTTGTGATGACCTTGAAAGTTTGGAGGCTACTTATCAGGTATTTCATTAATTGTCCCTCAATGTTGTTTTGTCTAGTGATTTTTTAAAGGTTAAATTGGGGTAATGATTATTTGGGAGGACTACTACAGAGGTGATTTATTAGTATCAAGGCATCACATTATGTGACCACTGGAGATGTTAAACTTGGTCTACTCTTTAACACAATGTTAGGTTTCCCCATGGTAGTTTACTATTGCCACCTTGTCCTATTGTATTCTTTGGAAGAAAGTCATCAAGTCCAGCCTGCACATAGGTGTGAATGGTGGTATGGTTTATATCTGGATGTCCTCTCAAAGCCTCATGTGTCCAAAAGTAGACTGAACCAAACCCGTGAAAAAATGGACTTAGTAGACGTCTAGAGAGTTCCACCCTACATCACAGTACATATTCTTCTCAGCTGAGCATGGGATATTCTTCAAAATAGAAAACATACTAGCTCACAGAACATGCCTAAGTAAATGCAAAGGAATTGAAATTATCCTGTGGATATTATCAGACCATAGTGCAATGAAATTGGAAATCAATGGCAAAAGAAACCACAAAAACTATATAAACACATGGAAATTAAATAAGACCCTCCTGAACAATGAATGGGTCACAGATGAAATTAAAGAAGAAATGAGACAGTTTCTACAATTAAGTGACAATGCCAATACAATGTACTGGAACTTATGGGATGCAATGGGGCAGTCTTATGAGGAAAACTTAAAATGGTGAATTCTCATATAAAGAAAACAGAGCCAGATCAAATAAACAACCTAATGTTGAACCTCAAGCTTCTGGAATAAGAAAAGCAAGCCAACCCCAAAGCTCCTATAGGGAGGAGATTAAAAAGAGCAGAGCAGAAATTAATGCAACGGAGACTAAGAATACAATACAGAGAACCAATAAATTGAAGAGTTGGTTCTTTGAAAGCGTAAATAAAATTGACAAACCCCTAGCTAACCTTATCAAAAAAGGAAAGAAAAGACTCAAATCCATGCAATTAGGAATGAAAAGAGTGCAACCACAACAGATCCTGCAAAAATCCTGAAGATCGTGAATACCTACTTCAAGAACCTGTACTGAAATAAGATGAAAAACACAAAAGTAATAGACAGATTCCTAGACACATATGAATTACTAAAGCTGAATCAAGAAGATATAAAACTTCTAACTAACCCAATGTCAGTCAATTGAAGAAACTGAAGATGTAATTAAAAATCTACCAACAAAGAAAAGCCTAGGTCTTGATGGATCACTGCTGAATTCTACAAGAAATTTAGAGAAGATCTAATGTCACGACTCAAATTCTGGCAAGTCTTAAGAGTTGAATGAAATACATTTTGCAAGAAGAGGTACGAAATACATTTTGCATAGCAAGTCTTTTGGGGGCCCAGAGCAGAATGTTATGGTTTAGATTTGAAATGCCCCCCCAAAGCCTGTGCTGAAAGGCAGGGCTTTGGAAAGTTCTAGCTCTGTGGGTGCTATTAGGACATGGGGCCTGGTTGGAGATGGGTCACTGTGAGCGTTTCCTGTAAGAGGATCTCTTTGCCTGTTGTCTTGCTTCTCGATGCTTTCTAGCTGGAATGGCATGAACAGCTTTCCACTTCTCAGTCCTTCCCACCATACCCTTCCTGCCTTATAGCCAGCTGACTATGGACTAAAAATATGAGCCAAAGTAAACTGCTCTTCCTTTAATATTTTTTGTCTTGTGTCTCAGTGAGGAGCAAACTGACTGAGACAGATGAATAGGATCAATGCCTATCTCCTGGCAAGGATATCTACCTAAGTTATTTTGAATTCATCTGTAAGGAAGAATTAATCCTCTCCATTTACCTAAATATTAAATCATTTATATCAGTAGGAACTCATAAATATTCTATTGTTTGGACAAAAAAATCAATAATTCTATTATTTATTTTGTTGTTTAAGTTGTTTAGCCATTAGGAGCTTTTTCAACTGGCTCCTATAACCCATTGAGGTGCTCCAAGCATTGTGGTGGTTAGCAATTTCTTACTTTCTGTTACTACAAGATGTTCCAGGATTTTTTAAGTTTTTCCTGACCAAATCCCAGAATCAGCATTTCTCAAAGGAGTCTTTTTCATTAGAGAATTATTTTTAGAGAACAAGATCAAAGTGCAGGTTGTGCTCTATGCTGCTGGGGTGCCGCGGCCTCCAGAATTTCCTAGCAAACAGAGATATTTCTATGTATGTTTATATCCACTTATCTACATGTATGTAGCAAACACACACACACTAGAATGTTGCCTGATAGGATCAAAATATTAATATATGAAACATTAAAAATCAGACACAATATACATACTCTACATAAAGCTGAACATTGTTCATTCTTCTGTAAATGGACATTTGTGTCACTATCAATTCTTTGTAGTACAAGGGGTACTACAATAAACCTTCTATAAAAATGTATCCTTGGGTACACACACGTGAATGATTTTTCTTTTATATTTGTCTAAGAGTAGAGTTGTTTGGTCATATGGGACATACATCATTAGCTTTGCTAATTACTAAAATTGTAGAAGTTCTAGATATTGCATATTTTTACAAAACTATTCTGAGACGTATATGTGGTCGGTTTAACAAGCATGCCATGCCATCTTATTTTTGTGTACATTTATATTCTTTGAAAAATAAAATGAGTTTAAGTAACTTGTCATTATCTGTTGACTGAATTTCATGATCATATATATATATTTCCATATAAATGTCAATGTTCTTGTTTTTATTCATATTTATTTTTTATCAACCTGGAATTGATTTCTAGATGATGTGCATAGGGATCTTATTTTATTTTATGTTTCATATGGAAAATAATTTACTCTTATGTAACCAATAATCCACACTTTCAGCGCTTTTAAATGCAACATTTACATAATAGGTTTCTATGGACACAACAACCTGTCTTTAAGCTCTTTTTTTCATTCTGTCCTCTCAATATCACACCTGTTCCTTGTTTCAAACGTCTTAGCCATTTAGCTCTGTTTTGATGTGGATTATATTTCTGATTTCTAAGAACACTTTCAGGGTGGGGCAGAGGGATGTCAGAGCAAGAACTACTCTATTTGCATAAAGAATGTGCATTCCTCATGTGATGTGGTTGAGACAAGCCCAAGACACAACTACTCAGTAAGAATCAGGAGAGGACACTGATGGGAAGGAATTACTGCCTTTGCTGAGCAATGGATGGATTGTCTTAAAGCTCTCAGAAGGTAGATGTGATCACCTCTCAGTGACTATCACCTGCCACATGATGCAGAGCAAGATGACCTGTTACCCCCAGAGCCAGGGCAGGGGGCACACAGGGCAAGGAGCGTCTGCTGCTACCCCTACTGTAGACTAGATACAGCACATAGTCAGAACATAGCCGGGATCTAGTTGAAGTCTGTTAGCAGATCTCTGAACTCTTTCTGGATCTAACATCAGTGTGTTAGCACCTTTCTCATGGCTCAAGTTTCTGCCAGCCAGGAAAAAAATATCTACAAACTCAAACAGCTCTCTGCAGTCCAGGCTTGGCCTCAGGACCAGGGGAAGATACTGGAGGCATAGCTCCAGAGCTATGCTGGCATCTGGCTGACCCCACATGTGGACAGGAGATCAGAGTGCACCCCATAGGAAAGAAGCAAAGCTGGGGACCAGGCGTGTGCATCCCAGTTCAGGGACCGCACCTGAGATGTACTGATAACACTGCTGGTCATAGCCATTGGAGAGCAACATGGACAATTTCAAGGAGGGCATTTCTAGCAACTGGGATCCATGCAGAACCCAGTTTTTGTTCTGGGTACCCTGCCTTCAGACATGGCCAGTTTCTGCCACTTCTGGCACGAGAGGTCCTTTAAAAATGTGGAAGCAGGTACTTCAGAGGCTGGAGACCCCTGAGGCACGAAGCCCAGATGTCAGTTATTTAAACTGTTTCCTGTTCACTCCACTGTCTTGTGGATTCCATTTCTGTTGAGAAGGTAATTGTCTAGTGATTGCACCTTTGATGGAAATGAGTGTTTCTGCTGTAGGTGCTTTCAAGATTTTCCTATTTGGCTAGGCCTGGTGGCACACACCTGTAATTCTAGCACTTGGGAGGCTGAAGCAGAAGGATCACCATGAGTTCCAGGCCAGCCTGAACTACATAGAAAGACCCTGTCTCAAAATAAAAAAAGATTTTCCTGTTTGGTCTGGTTTTCAGCTGATTTCTGGTGAATGCAAGAATTTTAAATCACTTCCTCATTAATTCTGATTGGAGTTCACATAGGTTTTATTTTATTTTATTTTTTTGGTACCAGGGATCGAACTCAGGACCTTGTGCTTGAGAGGCAGGTGATGGAACCGCTGAGCTAAATCCCTGGCCTTCACAGGGGTTTTTGAATTTTCGATGTATCTTTTATCAGTTTTGAAAATTCTCATTGCTTCTGTCTCATTCCCCACTGTATATATCTTTGGCATTTATTGCATCACTCAGTTTCTACTTCTGTTTCTGTATTTTCCATTCTTTACCTTTTCAACATTTTACTTTGATATTTTATTTTATTGGGTACCAGGGATAGAATTCGGGACCTTTCGCTTGCGAGGCAGGTGGTGGAACCACTGAGCTAAATCCCCGGCCTTGATATTTTATTTTGACCTATCTTCAAATTCACTAATTCTGTCATCAGAGTTCTTAATTCCAGTTATAATTATTCTTTTTCCAGAATTTACTTTATTATTGTTTCTAGGTCAATGTTAAAATTATTTTAAATATCATGTAATCATTTGAACATTATAGAGCTGGTCCTTTGGCCATTTGGTAATTGCATTATCTAGATCTTCAGTGAATCTGTTTCTCCTTTCTTCTTATTATTTATGATGTATTTTCTCCTTTTCGATCTTTATTTTCTGTTAACTCTAAACACTGAATATTAAAAACTTACGGATACCATCTGAGGCCTAGCACAAGAGTATGTGGAAGGGGATTTGCGGTTGATTCTGGGTGCTTGGAGCCCATGAATACTGCTTCTGCTTACTCTGAGCGCTGCCGGGCTCCAGGCCCTGAAAGAGTTAAAAGCTGGACCTTACTCCTAGGAGATGCTCACCTGAGACTCATATCCAGAGTAGTGATGCTTGTACACCGACCCCGTGGTGTGCCTTAGACTCATTCTGTCTTTGGATCCAAGGACTATCAAGTATCTCCCAGGCTCTCAGATGAGATGCGAAGCCTGGCCCCAGATGAGCATCTTTCTGCCTTTTGTTTTCCATGAATCTGGCCCCTGAAGTCACGTATTTAATACCTTGCTCAAAATGTTTCAGCATTTTCTCTTTTAAAAAGTTTGACTTTTAAGCAACAGCACACTATTTTCATTTTATTATAGTGTGCATATTTTTGTTTGGATTTTTTTTTTTTTTTGAGACAAGGTCTTGCTAAGTAGCCCAGGAGGACCTTGAATTCACAGCGATCCTCCTGCCTCGGCCTCCCAAGTGCTGGGATTACAGGCGTGTGCCACCATACCTGGCTATTTTCTTTAAAATTTATCTTCAGGCAAGTTTATCTGAATGGTGTTCTCTGTTGTCACCAGCCTCAAAAATTTCATCGTAGCTACGGTTTTTCTTTGGTTATATGGTTTTCCTAAGTAGGTAAGAAGAGAGATTAGCTCTAATATTATTACTTTAATAGTAAACACTTAAATCAATGCCTGAAATTACACCCCTGCATATGTTTTTCTTCTTCTGAAGCTATGAATTTTATCTATACTACTTTAAATTAAAATGAGCAGTGTAATAAACGGGTCCCTGATGGTGTCAAAACTCTGTCTTCCAGGGTTTGGGTTTATGGCCAACTGTCTGAGTCAAAGCTGGTATCAGTGTGTTGGGATTTCATTCAGGGGCATGGATAGAGCCTGCTCAATGACATAACGCGCTTCTTTAGTCAGAATAATACTCAGCCGCCCTTTGTTTCTTTACTTGGTTGTTAACAAGCACTCAAAGCAGCAGTCCCCCACCTGCTGTGTCACTATCCATGGCTGTAGTTATCTGAGGCCAGCTGAAACTATTGCACAGAAAATTCCAGAAAAACAAAATTCAAATACTGCAACTGCACGCTGCCGTGAGTAGTGTGAGGACAGCTTGGGCCGACCTGTTTGGTTTTGCCTGGGTCTGGACTATCCCTTCCTCCCACATACTCTCGCGTCACTGCAGGGTCAGCAGCCGCAGTGTAGCCAGTCCATATCTGTAAGAGGCCAGTCTGTCCACCCCACTGGACTGCACAGACAGCAACCTGGTCACCCAACAAAGTCACCGAAGCTGGTCACACCTGCAGATCTAGGGAAACAGTCCCAGAAGTATATAGGATGCTTTGATTTTAGCATGAAGGAAAGGCCGCATTGCTAAAAGATTTCATTGTGTAAATGAAATAAGAGCCACATTTTATTATAACTCAGTGAATCCTGGATTTCTGTTCTCTGTGTTGTGCATCTAAAACCAAACTGATACCTGCTTAAAGGCTACATATTTCAAGCTTGATAAACTCTCCCTTCATAGTAGTTTAGAGTAAAAGTGTACCGTACCCTTTAAAAATTACAAAGAATTTTGCAAAGACTAGGTGTTTGCAATTCAGCTTTTAAAATTACACTTTCAGAAGTGCTTATCTGATCACTATTAGGAACTAGGAGGTAGGCGGTGAACGATATGTACAGGATGCAGGTTCTCAGAAGACAGACCATGTGTGGATATGAGAACAAGTGGGTTGGCACGGAAGGACAGCAGGGAGTACCTGGGTACTGATGAGGAGGAGGCTTAGTCCTCACTGCTGCAGCAGTTTTGGGTGGGTGAAGTCTCACTTAGTGTCACTTCTGTGGAGCTGATGTCACCTGTCAGGTCCTTGCCCCCTCCATGAGCAGAAAGAGCTCAGCCATCCAATACCAATGGCCAGGTGAATTCAGATCTCAGATGTTTTCAAATAACTCACATCTCCACATCTAAAACTTTTTTTTCCCATTCAACAATTGGTCAGTTACTTGCAGTCGCCTCTGTTCTCCAGGTGCCTTGATTTCAGCAATCTTTTCTCTAAGGGTTAACCTGGCAGAGCAAGATGAGTTCTGAAGAAAAATAATGCTTGGCTTTTGCAGGGAATAAGGAGTTATGCAAACCTTGCAGGCTTGGACTCTGAACTTCATTACAATAGTGAAATTACCAAAAATCTGAGAGCAAGCATGGGACTAGAGAAAAAGAAAACAAAGCTCTAACTCTTCTCTGGACATGGGACTTTCCTGGGGATACGCCTCTAAAGAGAAAGGGGGAGACAAATGCAGCTCTAAAGAGAAAGGGGAAGACAATTTCTGGCCATGGATTCTGTAGCTGAGTCAGGCAGCCCCGCGGTGAAAGCCATCCTCCTGCTTGCCACACACACAATAGTGTTCTCTCCACTGTGCACTGTGCACAATACCCTTCACTGGGCACATTGAATCAGCCACTGGTGACAACGACATTTAGGGAAGGAAGCTGGCTTTCAGCCATCCCAGCTCTTACGAGTCTTATAAGCACACTGGGAACTTGGAACTCTTCATATATAATTTTTTGAAAAAGCACAAAATGTGTACATCCTCATCTAACTATGAAGAATAATGTGTTGTACAATATAAATTCATTTAGAATTCTGGATGTGTCTCTCCTCTGTGGGTTAGTTCTAAAAAAACAAAATCAAGAGCTTTCCTAAACATCACTTAAAACAAACATGTGAATGGAAGGTAAGAAGGGGAAAGGAATTATTAATATGAAAAGAACCCAATGATTGAGCAATGTGTAGGGACGGCAACATTTCAGTTATTCCGACAGTATTTTAGAGCAGAGAAATTAATTTGAAAATTTTGAAAATAATTGCAAAGTAGTCTATAAAATCATGGCCAAGTAAATACAAATGCGAGGTATCCAGTTGAAAGCCTGAAGTTATAAGATCCCAAAATAAAGTTATACATCACCATAACACAGATTAAGGAAGGCCCTGAATCACTGTTTTTAAAATGTGATGATAAGTCCTGATGGCTTTGCATCTCAGTATTCTAACGAGCACTGTCAGCAGAAGGACAAGCAAGCATCACACTCTGAGTGTCTGCCTTTTCTGTAGAAGGAAGGGAAAGCTGAGTTCAGTTCCAGCACTCTGGTGGATCAAAAGTTCCAGCCCAGCCTGTGCAAGCTGTGACTTAGTGTTACCCTGTTGTCTCAAAAGAAAAAATAAAGAAGACAGAGATGTAGCTCAAACCCCAATATCACAAAAAAGAGAGAAGAAAAGAAGAAAAATAACTCCTTAGAAATTGAGAAACAGACATTGGCTTCCAAAAAAACCTTTGTTAACGAAGTGATGACATTCAAATTTTATATGTATCCTTGAAAATACAGGACAAATAAGTATGTTCTAGACACCAGTTTTAATTACCTTCAAGACTATCGTGTAATCATGTGACTCGGGCATCCATTTCAGCAGGAAGCAAACCAAGCTGCCGTTCTGAGCAAAAAGCATGCTAACGGCATGGGGTATTTGATTACTGATTCACTCTGGCCTTTCCTGTCTTTATGTGAAGATCTGGTCTACTGTCATTACCCAGAGGAAATAGCTTTAATAGTCAAGGTAGAAAATTGAAGACATTTTAAGAAAATGGACCACATGCGCAGAGCCAGCCAATCAAGTAGAAGCACAAAGCAACGCTTTCAGTCAAATCTAAAATAAAACAGCTGCCTTCCTCCGCAGGTCCTGAGGTCAATTACAGGAGTCAATCTCTTCAGAAAAAATACTTCCCAGTTAAAGGTTTTTACAAATGTCAAAACTTAAGCTTGTGTCTTTTGATATATTAATTGAAAATGCACTGCGGTTTGAACAAAGGTTACTAGGTATATCTAGGGAAAGTGAAGAAATTACAAAGAAACCGTTGCTATGTAATTAAATAAGGGGCTTGATTACTGATTAGCGCCAGGGATTGGAAACCGTGATTAAACATATTAGGCACAGGGTGAGTCCAGCAGAAACAGCCCTTGTTCCCTTATGCAGCAACTACAGGGCCCTTTTCTTTCCTGGGTCTCGATGGACGGACCTGACATCCATTATTGCTCCATTTTTAGCTTGATCATGTCCATCTTGTTCTCAGGCTCTTCTCAGCCCTGTGGAGTGACTCAGTGGAAGTGTTCCACAGAAAGCGTGCTGTTACTAACTCAACTTTCTGCAGTTTCAGGTAATACATAAGAAAGTCTAGCAAAACAGAGGCTATGGCATTCATTTAACTATTGAACTCATTCTTTTATATCCACATAGTTTTGTAAATGGCAGGAAAGGCCTACCCTTGTAAGTTTTCAAAGTGAAAGCTAAATTCATGAACTAGTGTTCTGATGGTAGCAACAATGAGAACAATCCTGATTAGACAACACATCCCTGCCTTGCTGTCAGGTGAGCAAACAGGCTCTATCCTAAACATTCTAACTTCTACTTCCAGGCTTTGATCTATAGCACTTCCACAGCCTGGTCTGCCTTTTTAATGTACTTGACTATGCAGATTTGATCACTGCTCTGGTTCATCCTCTGAAAAAATCAGCAAATAGGTCCACATTAGCCAACCAGCAAGCTTTTTTTTCTGAACTGAAATATTACTTATACAGTGTCTTATATGGTGCCATAATAGCATGTGTGTACACATGTGCACATGCCTGTGTGTTTGTCACTTTCTTTCCCAAACAGATAGTTACACTTCTTTAAATTTTGAAGCTTTTGCCATACTGTGGATCAACAAGTGTTCATGATTTTCAGCTCAAATTCTTTTTCTAAAGCCAAGATATATACATATATATATATATATATCCTTCCTGAGTTTTAAAAACTATAATATATACTCAAATACACACACACACACAAACACATATATTCATGATGGCAGTTGCCCAATAAACATTTACATATTAAAAATATTATACATCATGTAAAAATAAATACATTTATTCAGTATAGTTTGGAAGGGCAATAAAATAATATGTATTTCTTTAACTGCAGCCTCTAAAAATTATAATATGACTTGAAATATCATTTTAAATTAAAAATTTCTAAAACATAGAGGCAAGGGAAGAAAGGGAAGAGAAAAAGAGGGAAAAAAGAATTAAGAGGTGTTATGTACCTGTACAACTCACCATGATAAATGTAATTATTGTGTATTGCAAACATGTTACAATAAAATTTTTTTAAATGATGCAAAACAATTTCATCTTAATTTTCAGGCACTCTGAATGGTCTTGCCTTGCAGAAACTGCTATTCTTAGAGCTGTCAGTCCCAGGCCTTTCCTTAAATTCTTTGTCTGGTCCTTAAGAATGATACAGATATAAAGGCTTTGAGCTGCATTTACAAGTGATACATTAACTACCGTGGTCTGAGTGTGGTTTGTCCCAGGTTCATGGGCCAGAAGCATGGTTCTCTATGAGGTGTTGGGGTGGAACTTGAGAGATCACAGCAGACATTGCCTTCAAAAGGGGAAAGGTAGTTCTCATGGGACCCCAGTTAAATCTCACAAAAGAAGTGTCACATTAGAGCACACAAACAACCCTAAGCACCTTTAGCCATCTCCTTTTTTCTAAAGGGGACAAAAACATATGCAAGAGAAAAGACAGCGTCTTTAACAAATGGTGCTGGAAAAACTGGTTACTCATTTACAGAAGAATGAAACCAGATCCATACATCTCACTTGTACTCCAATCAAATAAAAATGAATCAAAGATTGAGATATAAAAACAGAAACACTGAGACTGCAGGAAGGCGACACAGGAAAACACTTGAAGCCATAGGCACAGGCAATGTCACCTTGAACAGAACTGCATTAGCACAAGAAATAATACCAAGAATCAACATACATAATTATATGTAATTTGAAAGCTTCTGCATAGCAAAGGAAACAATCAACACAGTGAAGAAACAACCTACAGAATGGGAGTAAATTTTTACCAGCTACTCTTCTGATAGAGGACTAGTACACTGTATATATAAAGAACTAAAAAAAAAAAAAAATTAAGCCCCTAAAGCAAATAATCCAATCAATGAATGGGAAAATAAACTTAATGGATACATCTCAAAAGAAGAAGTACAAATGGCTAATAAATGCATGAAAAAATGCTCATTATCTTTAGTCATTAGAGAAATGCAAATCAAAACAAAAGAGAGATTATACCTTACTCTAGTAAGAATTCCCATTTTTCAGGACTCAAAACACAAATTCTGGCAAGGATGTAAGTAAAAAGGAAGGCTTCTACATTGTTAGTGGGAATGTAAACTAGTATAACCACTATGTATTCATAAAATCAGTACAGAGATTCCTCAAAATACTAAAAATAGAAATTCCATTTTACCCACCTACACCTCTCTGGAATCTCTTCTCAAAAGAGTTAAAAACATCATACTAAAATGGGGAGGGGATCAAGGGTTGTAGGAAGAGGACAGGAATGGGTAAAAAGAATAATTAAGATGTATTATGTACAGGTACAAATTCCCTATGATAAATGTGATCATTATGTATGGCAAACATGCACTAATAAAAAAATAAAATTAAAAAAATGATACATTCATACTCATTTTTATAGCAGTGCAATTCACAGCAGCTAAGCTCTGGAAATTGTCTAGATGTCCAGCAGTAGATGAATGAATAACAAAAATGTGGTATATACAGAGAATAGAATTTTATTCATCCATAGTAAGTGAAATCATGTCATTTGCAGGAAAATGGATGGATCTTGAGACCATGACATTAAGTTAAATAAGTCAGACAGAAAATACTGCATGGTTTTCCTTATATGAGAAACCCAAAAAGAAATAAAGAGCAAAATAAAAGAGAGATGGTAGAAAACAGGAAGGCAGATTTTGTGGAGATGGGGAAGATTAGTGGGAGGAGGGGGAGGGTAGGTAGAGGAAGCCAAGGGATAAAAATGATCAAGGTAGGATGTATATATGCCAATTTCCCCAAGTGAATGTAGCTACCACACATGGCAAATGTACACTAATGTAAAGAGAGAGAATGACCGAGGAAGGGGAGCCTGACTCCTGAATCACTGTCTGGCTTCCTGTCTTGCTCTGTGACAATTCTCTCTTGCATATGGTCCTTTCATTTTGATGCCATTTTCCATGAGACCCTCTTTAGAGCTTAGCAGAAACTATCACCATGCCCATGAACCTCCAAAACAGTGAGCTAAATGAGCCTTTTTTAAAGAAAATGACCAGCCTCAGTTTTTTCCACGTTAGTTAAAGGAAAGGTACCAACACATACATAGTAAAATTTTAGAAAAAGAACCTTTGATATTTAGATAAGGGTTAAGTTTGATATTGCAAATACCAAAAGCAAATACCTGCACAAAAAAATCCATTTTTATTCCTTACTTGGCAATCACTGTCACTTAAAGTAGGGGACTGGAGGAGAGGGCAGGAAGGGCCTGGGAAAGGATATAGATGAACAACAGTAGAGAAAACTTTAAGAGCAAGGCACACTGAAATATCAGAGGAAAATATCCTCTCTGTGTCAGGGGAAGTGTGGCATGATGTAAAAGATCCAAATTGAGTGGGATGAGAATAATAAGAAAGTCCACAACAAACCTATGTAAGGTGGAACCTCATAGTGGTGAATATCCAAAAGCCAAGTAAAATATATTAGGCATGATGAATGTTAGCTGGAAGAATAAAGAACAAGAAGAGTTTAAATTTAAGATAGGTTAATTGAGATTATCTATTCTGGGGAACAAAAAGTGAAAAATTTACAAAGTAGTATAGTTACTTCCCTAATCACTTGGACAAAACACTCCACAAACTCAACTTAAAGGACAGGTTTATTTTGGCTAACATTTGACAAGTTTCTGTCCTTGTATGATCAGCAGAATGCTGGCAGAGCCTTGGCAGAAGAAGGCTACTTACCTCAAGATGACCAGAAAGTAGAAAGACAAAGGAGGAGCTGGGGCAGGAGATGCACCCTTCCGGTCACACCCCAGTGACACCCTGTTCTGACCAGGTCCCTCCTCACATCACATGTAACGTAGCACCCCACGGTTCAATCATCTTTCAAAAGTCTTGCATAAAAGCGCATGAGGCGCTGGGGAGACATCCAGGTGGCAACCAGAACATTCTGCCCCGACGCCAAAAAAGCTCATGCACATCTCTCTATGGAAAATACATTTAGTCCTCTCTAAGAGTTACCAAGGACTCAACTGTTTCAGCACTGAAATCCAAAGGGAAGAACGGGGACAGAAAGGTTTGGAACCAAAGCAAGACAAACGCAGCAGGGCGAACATTACATCCTGTAGCTCCATCTCCAGCACCCAGAGCAGGCTGTGATCAGCTGTGAACGCCAAAAGGCTTGGGTGGCCCTGCCCTCATGGCACTGCCAGTGGTTACAGCTCTTGTGGCTGCTTTCTCAGTCCTGCTTTGCTGAATCCTTGCAGCTTTCCTCAGACGTTCCATGTTCCCGAATACTCCAACTCCCTGGGGTCTCCACTGTCTTTTTGACTTCACGCTCACACTTCCAGGCCTCCCAGCCCTTCTTCTGAAGTCTGTGTGGAAGCTTCCATGACTGCACAAGTCATGTATTCTCCTGCCTACAAAACCAGCACGATGTGGATGAAGTCAGGGCCTGTGCCCAGCTCCAGCAGATGCCAGCCCCTTTTGCATCATGGCTGCAGGGGGCCTGAGTGTTTGGATGGCTGAGCACTCTGAATGGAATCCCAGGAAAATGAATGTTTAGGTGGCCCTTCTTTAGTGCAGTGCCCTGGGGCTCCTTTCTCAAATGAAAGCTTTATGGCCTTGTACCCCTGAGCTTGGGACAGGTGGGGTCTTAAAGATTTGTGATATGCACTGAAGTCATTTTTCTTATTGTTCTGATATAAAGTATGTGGTTTCTTTTTAATGCTAATCTTTTCAGCAACTGAACTCTCCTCTGCTTCAACTTTACAAGTCCTCCCTTTCTGGAGAAACTGAAAACTTTTAAAATCACTCAGCTCTGCCATTTGCTCTTAATTCTCAATATAGATCTAGCTAAAAGCGACCAATATTATGCCACAACCTCAACATTGGGATACTCTAAAATTTTTTCTGCCTGATTAAAATTGATAGGTCTCCCACCACCTCAGCAGCTATTATGTATAGTTGTTGCCCTCTTCCTATGGTGCCTTGCCCCCTCCCCTGTGTGATGTCACGCCAAGATGGTTGCTCCCACCAAAGAACAAACCCTTCTTCCCAGCATGCCCCTGTTCCCACCTAGAAAGTAACCTAATACTCGCTCACCTCTTACCACTAGTGATGTCACCATCTCCTCTATTCCCTAGTCACTACCTCACTCAACCCACCTCAGCCCCTACAAACCCCACCCCAGTCTCTGTAAAAGACTCTCCCTGCCCCCGCCATATTGCTTTTGTCTCTCCTTTGTTCAGAGACAGCCCGGCCGATCTGTTCCCCTAATAAAGGCTTGTCGTGGCCTGGTCTGGTCTTGGTTTTCGGCCCTTTTACCTGACAAAAATTTGTCTGCCACCTTTAATCTCAGTCTCCTTCGTGCAACTTCTCAGGACGTAAGCAAAACATAGATAAATTTTCTGGCAGAGAATGACACACATGGCCTGGAGTCCAACTGCCAATGGAGTCCTTGTTCCCAACTGAAACCTCCTGAGCCTGGCCTTTTACCATTTGCCTTTTTGTCAGCATTCTGGTCTCCTGAGCTCTGACCAGAATCTCCCATCAAGCTCCGCTTACACATTCTAGGGCTGCTTCTCCAGCAGGCATGTTCAAACCTTCCCAAACATTTCCCATGAACTAGTTCCAAAAACTTCTGAACCACATGGTCAGGTAGCATCATAGCAATAGTCCCACTTCTCTTGTACCCAGATCTGTCTTAGTCACTTTCCTCATCACTGGGACAAACTATCTGACACCTGGGGTAAAATGCATTTTACGTGGAGAAGGGAGTGACAGATTTGGGGTAGCAAGGAACAGAATGTTATGGGTTGAATGTATGTGCCCCCATTCATATGCTGAACCCCTAATCTCCAATGTGATATTTGGAGGTGGAGTCTTCAGTTGGAAATTAGGTTATGACAACAGAGCCCTAATGATGGAATTAATGCCTCAGTAAGGCAAGGCATGACAGGTGACTTGTGAAGACACAGCAAGAATGTGAACCAGGGAGCAGATCCTACCAGGATTCTATGCAGTAGGTACCTGGATCTTGGCTTTTCAGGATGCAGATAGGGAGAAGTAAATATTAGTTGGTTAAGCCAGACAGTCTGTGGTATTTCGTTATAGCAGCTTGATCTGCCTAAGACATAAAGTATCAGAAATGGGTTGTACAAAATTATGCAATGTGTAAAAACCCTAACAACAGAAAAAAAGTAATACAGGAAGATAGAAGTCAGAATACTAGTTACCTTGGGTTGAAGGGCAGCTGAGAAAAGAATGATATTACTGGTAAGGGCATCAGGTAGCTCTCTGGGGTGCATGGATGATTTTATACCTTAATCTGAGTTTAGTTCAGAATATATACTAACACATGAATGGTGACTATATATGAAAATCTATCAATTTGTCCACTTAAGATGTGCATCTTTTACTGTATGGTTTTTTTTTTTTTGGTACCGGGGATCAAACTCAGAACCTTGCACTTGCAAGGCAGGCACTGGAACCACTGAGCTAAATCCCCAGTCCCTACTGTATGTTTAACTAAGTATAAATTTTAAACTTACAAAAGATAGAAATTCACTTATCTTTTATCCCCTTTTTAGTGAAATCAACATGGTTTTTGCCTAGTTAACACCTGACTGTACAAATGTCACTCCACATATCGTGATCTCAGTTGAATTTTATTTCAAGAAAATCTCCAAAGAGAGATATCATGTGGGATTATGGTAAAACCATAATTCTTAAAGTGGGCAGAATAAAGGAAGGAAGAGCCCTAGGAATCCAAACTATGGCTGTTTGGTATAAAAGTGATCCTCATAGAATAGAACATGCACCATACTGTTTTAGAAAACTTGTTCTTTCTGCTTCTGTGAAGTAGCTGCTATAATATCCGGAACACCATTCAGCAACAAATTAAAGTGCATTTCTTTGTCAGTAAATATTGGTGTGCTTAGGAAACATTGCTAAAGATTTGTTAAAAACAGTATTAGAACAAATGTCTCTGCGGGAGCTTTCTCAACACTGGATGAAAAATGTAGCTTTCAGCTAATGATATTTGCAAGCTATTTTTTGGAAGCCAGAAGATAAAATAGGTACCAGAGAAGAGGTAAGATTAGCAAATGACTTCCTTAATATAAGTAAAATTTCATATATTTCCTGCATAGCAATGCATGGGACATTTTTGTTGAAAAAAAAAGTTATTGAAGGAAGAAGCTGAAGACAGAACACAAAATCATAGAGGAAGTTAACTCTGTGGTTAATCTTCTGAAATTTAAACAATAATAGAACTTTAAAAATATTAATAAGATAGGAAATAAACCAAAAATCCAATATACTTGCTATGTTTCACATTTGTTTTGAAACAAAAGACTTCTCTGAAGTCAGACTTGTATACTACCTAGCAGGTAGTTCCAGTAAATATTATCTGTATCACCATACATTACGTTCTCCTTTCTTTATGTGTCTGGCTTCTTCAATAGAAAATAATGTCTGTGTAATCATGCAGTGGCATTTATCAATACTTCAAGCTTTGTTTTGTTGTTTAGAAATATTTAATTGTACGTATTTATTATGGCCCATTTAATCATTCTTCTGTTTATGGTCATTAAGAGCTTTTATTAACCAAGCTGCAGCGAATTTTCTTGAGCATTCTTGGTAGGCATTTGTACTCATTTCTCTTGAAAATACATGCCAGGAATGGGATTGCTGGATTAGCGTGCAGGTACGTATTAAAACTCAGGAAATACAGTTTTGTAAGATGATGGAGGCATTCCACTGTAAGTACATTTGTGTTTCTAATAATCCCCGGAAGATTCTATTTCCTGAGTACTGCTCCTTTCTTCAGGTGAGAAAAATCAAAGTATTATATAACTATTGACATGGACAAGCTAGTTTTCCCTTTAAGGTCTCTGCTTTCTTTTATGCTTCATATGATAAAATCAGGGCCAGTGAGAGGGAGAGAAATCTTGAAATTTGGATTGTTCAAATGAATATCAGGTCAAACAAAGGAAACTTCACTGCTTTAAATAAAACTCCTCAGCTGATAAGCTCAGAAGTATAGTTAATGAATATGATAGTCTATAAAATGCTATCCCAGTTCAGCAATGAATTTTCAAACCTGAACGAGTGCTTTTCCCTGTCCTTTTAATTTTTAGGTAAACAATAAAGGTTTGTCTCTTTAATCTTTGAGAATGATAATCACATATACAGAAAATTATGTCTTCACATATTGATTCATTTAAATTCTTATAATTCAATAGCTTATTAACAAAACTGCACTGTGGACCAAGTTCTTTTAACCAAATTACAAACGCAGTTTTGCTAATATGTACACATACACATCTGATGGAAACCAAGGGCATAAATACTTTTGTTATTTTTTAATGCACTCTGTGCTGTCTGATGGGGTGAAAGCTTCTACAATGTACTCCCTGTTCTGCACCAGGCATGTGCTAAGTACTCAATGTAGAATGAAGATAACTTTGACTCTGTGGAGGACCAGCAAAGTTGAAATTATATGGATTCACATGTCATCTACATCCCACTCTTATTTCTTTGTTCTATGTTCGCATGCCATTCACACTATAGAAACTACTCAAGAGTTTTTAATGACTAATATCATTAAGATACCTCTCATGTACTTTCTCCACAGTGTTCACTGTATGCATGAAATAAATTCATAAATGAGTGAAATAAGTAAATTAGGGGTAACTTTCTCATTCAAAATTTTAAAAATAGTTTTGATTTTGAATGGGGAGCATCAACACATGCACACCCCACAGAAAGGACAGCTTGACCATGTGCCTTATTGGTGCCAGTGACCTGCTGTCCCCCACAGGGAGATTTGGAGGAGATGGGGAAAAACACTCACCATTCTTTTATTTTCATTGATGTTCTTGATTTCTTATCTTCTTTTAAAAAAATTATTTGCCTCTCTAATAGAAAACAAGTATTTACTTGGAATTTCTGTGTTCCTTAGACTAAATGATTCTGGCAGATACACTGTGGGAAGTAAAAAAACCCATTTTTTTCTTTAGAAAATGTATCAAATACCTAAACTAAATAACCAGAGAAGTTTCAAGAAAAGCTGTTAAATCTCAGAGAAAATTTGGGGGAAAATGCACAAAAGTTATCTAATTTTAGATCCATATAACTACTATACCTTTTTCTGACTAAATAGACTTTATTTTGTCTTCAAATTTCTCTAATTTGGACATGAAAACATTAGTCAACAAAATGACAAAGGCAAAGTGAGCAGGTGATGTTTGGTGGCTCCAGGTCATTCATGTTTGTAAGTGAAGCCCCTGTCCCACCATCTCTCAGCTGCTCCTGCTGTTAATAGAGACAAGAAAGCAAAGCCAAAAGTACTCCACAAATTTACTGAGTACAAAACTCAAGCGATGGGACTTGATATTATTTCCTGAACATATCAGTTTCATTCTTAATATGATCAAATCTAGGGGTGTGGATAATTTCCTGCTGGGCAAAGTAAGAAAATCCACTCTCATATTACTTCACATCGGGGTGTATTCTCTCATCACGATGACGTAAAATTATGCACAGCCTGTATCTTTCTCCTTAAAAAATAAAAAGAAATAAATATAGCTTTTTATAATCCTAAAAACACATGTAAGACATTGGAAAACATAATATGATTGGAAAGTATTGCACATTTGCCCTTTGAAGTACACTTTACAAAATACTTAATGAGCACTGTCCCTGAATTGTAGAGTCATAAGAAATCTATAAGCCTGAGACACTGTCATAAGCAGGTAACTGAGTTTCATGTGATGTCCTGGATGGGATCGTAGAGCACAGAAAGCACAGACAGTAAAACCAATAGAAATCTGAATGAAGTGTGGACATTACAATAAAAATATATCAATATTGATTCATTAATTTTGATGATGTATTAACATCTTAATGTAAGATGTTGATGGGGTACTGGAGAGAAGGTACATGGGAACTCACACTCTCTCCAGGTTTACAAAGGCTGTTGAGAAGTTCTGTGAGCATCCACTCCCACTTCTGTACTGGACGCTTTTGCTGCCTGAGGGATTTCTGAATGTGTCTTTGGATAAGAATACCAGAGACATTTCAGAGGTGATGAGGGACTCTTCAGACCATCCCTAGCTGCCTCCATAGGAATCAGCTCACTTTCTGGGATGTGCAAAGACAAAAATGGAGTGACGTGTGCTGTGACCTGACTCACCACAGAACACCATCAGAGGGGCAGGGAGCCGGGGTCAGCAGGACACTGGGCAGGCACAGGGCACCAGTGCTCCCTGCTGTCATCATGAGGACGATGATGGAGGAGTCTCCCACCATCCCTGAACTACATCTCCACTGTTGGACATTATGGATTTACTGTACTTGTGGGGAGCAACAAATTGTTAAACAGTATTCTATTACATCCAAACAAGTAAAATCATGTAAACCATTTGAAGTCTATTCCTCAAAGAAAACCATCAAACTTCATTTTCTGGTTTATTCATTTTTAACACATACTGTATATAGCAAATTATGATGTATTTCTGGTAAAGTCAAATTTAATTTCTACAGAGCAGCTAATGTTAAACAATAGTGGCTTGTTTTCCCAATTTTCATGGTAGATCAAAGAAGCAAGATCCATTTGAGATATTAATATATTCCCAAAGCATTATTTTATTGAGGGATTTACTGCTTTTTTTTCTATCTGATTTTACTAAGATGTACATTTGATTTTTAAAAAGTTAAAACAAAAATAGCAAACATCTCACTGGAGCATCCCTGGAAATTTATCCCTCTAACACTGACATTTATGTTTGTATGCATTCTTTAATAGACTCCTGGCACACAAAGTTAGCATAAGAAGAGAGATAGATTGCATTTTTTGTTTTCTAATAATTATTTGCTTATTTCCCTAACTTCATGACAATTTTTATGCCCTGCAGGCAGTTTTGTGTTTCCATATTTTACACCACTTTTGAATTCAAACATAAAGGACAATACATCAGAATATGTTCTTTTCAATTACTTTAGTATTTTATGTTTGTTAAAGGAAAAAATCAAAAGTATTTGGTTGTTTGTTAAGCATTTTATACCAAATATAATTTGATTTTTTAGCTTCAGGTATCATTTGAATAGCTTTCTTTGGGTATATGTGACTAATTATTATTCTATAATGTGCTATTTGTACCCATATTTTCTAGTCAGAGTTAGATTGTGGGATGGGCCAGAAGAAAGGGAGCATTTCTTTAAAAGGTCAGGGATATATATTCAGTGGTGAAATGTAGGTAGTGGAGACGATTTTTCTGAAGGATACACGGATACCAATAATACATGTTATATATTAAAATAACCCTTTTGACAGATAACATAAAATTTAGTTGAATGTGCTTTTATTTACACTAGCATCTGATCTGTTCTCTGTTGTATGGGGAAATTTTTCTCACTAAAAGTGGAACTGTAGGTTTAATTTAAACCTGCACTGAATGCCAAGTTACTTTCAAATGACTGTCATTATATGTATGTCATTGTAAAACTGACCCTTTTCACATATGCTCACCAATTTAATTTTTCTTAATCTTATAGTTTAAAATACTAATGTTCTGCTCTTTTCATTTATATTTTCTAGTTTTAGAAAAATCAGATTGAATTGCATTTCTGTGTTTTATGTACACATTTTGGTTATCTGTGTAAATTTCTTGTTCACATCATAAGGAGACTTCCCTATTATAATACGTGTTTTATGTTTTCGGTACTGATTAGTGGAACAGCTCAGTTTAAGAAATATTTTAGAATTCTTTCGGTTACAAGTCATAAAATCAAATATATATTGAGCCAAAATTTAAAGCATAATTTACTAGACTGTGTAACTTGAGAAGTCAGATCGAGGTATGACTGAAGAGGAATCCTAGTGTCTCCCCATCCTCCTTTCCTGTCTCTCCCTCCCTTTCTTCTCTTTGCTCGTCATCCCTGCTTTCCTCCATGCTGGCAGCCACTTTCCTAAGGTGGTGAAGATTGAGATGGTATCTTTGAAAGCACAGGGTGCTTATGGAAATACCTTATATGGTAAGAGTGAAAAACCCCAAATACTGCGGTATTTTTCATGAAAAGCACAGTTTAGGCTTTGTGATAAGACAGTAAGTACCACTGCTTAGAATTTGAGCCTTGCATGTCTTTGGCTGTGGGTTGGCTAAATGTTCCCCACGGGACCATGTGTTCAAAGCTTGGCTGACAGCCTGGGAGGCTTCTGGGCAGTGTCAGGACCTGCAAGAAAGGGGGCTCACAGGAGGCTGTCAGGTCACTGGGATGAGCCCCAGTGTCTTCCTGTGCTCTTGCTTTGCAGACACCAGAGGGTGAGCAGCTTCCTCTGCTATGCGTACCCAGCCCTAATGTGCTGCTTTGCATAGTCCCATGGCAACAGGGTGAAGCACCATGAGCTGAAATGACTGAAATTATGAGCCAAACAGACTTTTCTTTTTAACTTTGTCTCAGATATTTGTGATAGTGATGGAAAGCTGGCTAACACATCTTTTGACCATTTTTCTATTTGTCTCCAAATACTTATTTATGAGAGCTCTTTCTCTTTCCTGCATTCTCAACCTTGTCCTTCATATGTAGGGCAAATGTTCAGCTTGAGCTCAGTTTCTCTGCAAACCCATAACAGTCTTTATTTCCTGTCACTTTTATTGGGCTTATTTGTTTCTGAGTTTTGCAAGCATTCTTCAGCCTAATATACCAGGTTGCATCACACCACTTTGTCTAACTGCTAATTTGTCCTTTTATTAATTTCTTTCCCCCATTAAGTTTATTGATACATTTTAGGAATAAAATACATTTACATACATCATTGGGATCTTGTACCATTACATGAGTCTCTTGGTTCTTATTTTTCTTTCCCCTTCCCCTACCCTCCCTTCATCCCCCCCTACCTTTCCCTATTTGCAAAGATTTTGTTTCCATTTTTTTCCTTTTCTCATAGTTTTTCTTTTTCCTTCTTTCCTTTCCCCTACCTTTCCCACTTCCCCTGCTCCTTTAGACTTTTACATCCTATTACACAATATCAATTATACATTTTAAAAATTACAATATCAAGATCTAGGAGACATTTCCACAGATTTTACAGAATTTAAAAGGATATAGAAAGCATATTTCAAAAATAAATTTGACATCTTTTAATAAGTACCTTGGAAGACAAATTAATGAAACTAACTCTGGAGGAAATATAAAATTTGAATAGCAACTATTAAAGAAAGTATATTCCTAGCTTGAAAACCTACCTATATGACAACAACA